>JZKD02S2227874.1:95967-107676 GCA_000966675.3 Picea glauca
TGCAGGAGATGGGGCAGGAGGTTGAATCCCACTCATCGTTAGGTGGGTAACCTAGGAAGTCTCTTCAACCTGACCACTTCTAAACTCATAGCTCCATTATTATTATATATATCGATTTTGTAGCGTACCATTTTTAGGCTACCATGTCTTAATTGCTATTAAGAGAAGACTATAACACCACCCCATACATGATTCGTACAGGTATTATATGATCCATATGATTTCAACAATTAAACACATTTAATCTCAGAGTAAACATATTATCTACTATTATAATTAACAATCCATAGTGTTTCATAATAATTCATATACACAGTGGAAATCATGATAACATAAGCAACACAATCCTGCAAAACATGATTAAGGAATAATCAGATACTTATCTTTTAATAGTGGTAGAATACACCAACCAAGTGCAGGCCTTCCACGAACCTCCCAGCCTTAGACCACACTACTCATCAGCTCAGCAGTGGGTCACCCCCGAGCTAGGAATAAGCTCCACCCCAAGGCAAGGAATCCTAGGCTAGGCTGAGGTTACAGGAAAAACAACACATAAAATATGGAAGGATTCTTCTCAAGATGCCATCTTATGCCCACTACTACTAGACTCTCATTCCCCACATGTCTGTTCCACCCGGGAGTATACACCTTCACAAGCACAGTCCATCGGTGCTAACCTCCCTCTCTGTGCCTCGACAACAGGCCAGATCAGGAAGTCTCAGAGCCTGAAGCTGGTGCTGGGCACTCTCTGGAAGAAACCTCTTCCAACAACATCCACCTCCCTCACCTAGAGAGAGATCAAACACAGGCTCAGTCACAACTCGCACTGGCCATCTAGCCACTCATAGTCCAACTTTGCGTGGTTACCATAGCCAACTGGACAGACAAACATGGTCTCTCAAACAAGCTCAACAATGGCTCAAGGCCTCACAGTGATGGTTCACAGGAATACGTGATGAGTAACTCCTACAGGGGTCGACACAGACTCCACAACTCAGAACGAAGGGTGAGACCGGCTCTTCAGAACAACACAGTATTTCCACTGATTCAACAATGGCGGAATGGTTAAGGGTCTCGGCTTCGAAATAGAGCCTCCACGCATAGGTTCGATCAGTCGGACAGAGGATGTGCACAGACTATCCAATACAATACCGGGTTCTTCACTCTCAGAAATGCACATAGTATTCTTCCAGAGGTTGGGTTGGTCGTACTGTTCAACACTCCCTACACGCTCAGGTTGTCGGGTGGAATGGAGGAGGAACCCTTCTCACGGCTCACCTTGGCAGTTTTATTCCCATGCGTCAGGGTTGACACTTGTCACCCATGAAACTACATTCGTTCCACCAACACGCGTCTCCATTTCATGTTCTCCCCTTGCCAGAAACTTAGGATAAAACATAAAATGCACATGTCTTTTGGGATAATATTAAAATATTATTCCCAGGCTTAAGCCCTCTAGGCTTAGCCCCTAGGCTCAACACTTAGCCCCTTTTCCCACCTTCCAACCCCTAATTCCTTGCCCAACCTATGGATTCTTAGTCCCCCTTCACTCATTCATTGTGGTTGGTCTGCACATGGCGATGTTTATATTTTATTAATTGTTCTGCGTGATTCCATATACAACATCAGGCTCCTGGCCTTCAATACTCAGGCTCCCTGGCCTTACAAACACTTAAGCCTCCAGCTTATAAAAACTTGGCTCACCAGCCTATGAAACATAATTAAAATTCCTTTCAGAACATGGTTTACAATGGGGCTCGACCTTGGGGACACTATAATCCCCCTCCCCTTATTTTTGCACTGTCCTCAGTGCAACTTTACACAACATCTGCAAGATTTTCAAAAAATTTCAAAAATATGTGGGTACTCTGCCCGCATAACATCTGCATGCTCCCATGTCGCATCCTCAGGACTGTACCAGATCCACTGGACCTTTACAAGCTCTATAGCTCGATTCCAGAGCTGTTTGGTTTTCCTGTCCAATATGCGCATAGGATGCATTTGCAGGACACCTTCTGGTTCGACCTGAATCATATTCCAATCGATAACATGATTAGCATCAGGTACATATTTCTTGAGAAATGAAACATAAAACACATTATGTACAATCATAGATGCAGGTAATGCAAGCATGTATGCAACCGGCCCAATCCTTTCCAGGATCTCAAATGGCCCACAAAATCTTGCTGCCAACTTGGCGCAACTCCCCAACTTTAGGGAACTCCTGTTAGTTTTCACTTTCAGGAAAACATGGTCACCCACTTTGAATTCTCTATGGGTTCTATTACTATCAGCGTAACTTTTCTGCCTGTCCTGGGCAACTTTTAGATTATGTTTAATTTTTATCATTTGATATTCCATCTCTTTGAGCAGCTCAGGCCCAACTACTGCTCTGTCAATTGGATTATCCCAACTCACTGGCGTGTTGCACTTTCTTCCATAAAGCGCTTCGAACGGTCTCATCTTCAATGATGCATGATACCATTATTGTAGGCTAATTCTACCAAATGCAGGTAGTCTTCCCACCTTGATGGTTTATCCATCACATACATTCTCAGCCTGTCTTCTATTACTCTGTTCACTCTCTTTGTCTGTCCATCAGACTCGGGATGATACGATGTGCTAAAGTTCAAGTTCGTTCCGAATCCCTTAAACAGTCCTTTCCAAAAATTCAAGGTGAATTCCAGGTCCCTATCAGACACAATTGTCTTAGGAATTCCATGCAAGCGTGCAACTTCTTTTAAGAAGATATCAACAACATATGCTACCCTATGGGTGGTTTTCAATGGAATAAAATGGGTAGATTTAGTAAGCTTTTCCACCACCACCATGATTGAATCATGCTGCTTGCTTGTTCTAGGTAGTCCGGTGATGAAATCCATTGTTACCATGTCCCATTTTCACTCAGGAATGGGTAAAGGTTGCAACAACCCTACTGGGTGCCTGTGCTCAGCCTTAACCTTTTGGCACTCCATACATCTAGCGATGTAATCAGTGATTTCTTTCTTCAAACCCAGCCAAAAATAATAGCCATTGATTGCTGCCATAGTCTTCTGATATCCAGGATGTCCAACATAAGCCACGTTATGCATCTCCTTTAGAATTGCCAGCTTCAATTCCCGAACATTGGGTACATACACTCTATTTTTATACAGAATTAAACCATCATCTCCCAAGGTGTAACTTTCCTTGGGTTGTGGTTCTTCACACTGTTGTAGCTTCCTACAAGACCTTTGTACTGCAAATCAGTATTTGCAGCTTCCAAAATTCTGTCTTTCATCTCAGTCCTGTACATGCTAATGGTTTTAGCATGTAATTCGTGCACCTTTTTGCTGAGTGCATCAGCCACCTTATTTTCTTTCGATTTGATATGCTTGATATCAAAGTCATATTCGCACAGAAACTCTAGCCATCTGATTTGCCTGGCATTTAAGGTCGGTTGATCAAATAAATACTTCAGACCATTATGGTATGTTATCAACTCAAATATCTTGCCCATGAGGTAATGTATCCATTTCCTCAAGGCGTGGACGATTGCTTCCAGCTCTAAATCGTGAGTGGCATAATTCTTCTCATGTTCCTTCAACTTTTGGGATTCATAACAAACTACAAATCCCTCTTAGCTGAGAACTCCTCCCAGCCCCTCCTTACATGCATCTGTGCACAGTACGTAATCCTTGTTTGGATCTGCAATCTTCAGGATTGGAGGACTAGTTAGCAGCTGCTTCAATCGTTGGAAGATGATCTCATATTCTTCAGTCCACTCGAACTTCTTCTCCTTCCTTTGCAAGGAAGTGATAGAATGAGCTATCTTTGAGAATCCAGCTATGAACCTCCTATAGTAGCCCGCCAAACCCATAAAAGATATAACTTCTACCACATTCCCTGGCGTTGACCATTCTCGAATGGCCTGTACCTTTTCAGGATCCACAACGATCCCTTCTTCAGATATAATGTGTCCCAAGTAATGGATCTGCCTTTGGTAAAAAGAGCACTTGCTCAGTTTTGCGTACAGATGGTGTTCTCTCAACACCTGCAACACCATTCTTAGGTGTTTCTCATGTTCTTCCTTTGTCTTGGAATACACCAAGACATTGTCCAGGAAGACTATGACAAACTTGTCCAAATAATTTCTGAACACTCCATTCATTAAGCACATGAAAACAACAGGCGCGTTGGACAGCCCAAACGACACCACCATGAACTCATAATGACCGTACCTTGTTCTAAAGGTCGTCTTGATGATGTCCTCATCCTTTATTCTCACTTGGTGATATCTTGATCGGAGATCTATTTTCGAAAATATTTTTGCACCCTTCAACTGATCAAAAAGATCATCAATCATTGGCAGAGGATACTTGTTCTTGACAGTGACCTTATTCAACTGCTGAAAATCAATGCACAACCTCAATGTCCCATCTTTCTTCTTCATGAATAGGACCGGGGCTCCCCACGGTGACACACTAGGGCGAATGTAACCTTTCTTTAGTAGCTCTTTGAGCTGCAATTGCAACTCCTTCAACTCCGGTGTACTCATTCTATAAGGAGCCTTCGAAAATGGAGCTGCTCCAGGCATAAAATTTATAGAAAAATCGATGTCCCTCTTCGAAGGTAGTCCAGGTACCTCCTAAAATACGTCCTTGAATTCTTTGAGCACTTCGTGGTCTTCCAGATTCGATACTACATCTCGGGATGCTTCTTCCACCCGAGCTACAAATAATTGACAGCCTTTCTGGTAACATTTCTTCAGCTGCATGGCTGAGATTTCCCTCACAGCCACGGCTCTGGAAATTCCTTGGACTGTTACCTGATTTCCCTCTTCGTTCAGGCATGTGAACCTCTTGTTACAGAAATCCAAAAGGGCATGGTGTTGGTCCAACCAGTCCATCCCAATTAAGCAATAGTATGAGCCTAAAGGCAAAATGTTCAATTCAACCTTAATGCTCATTCCTTTCATGTCCACTGAACAAGACTTAACCAATTCAGTGACCTTCCTCTTGGTCCCTATGGCCAACTGCACTAACCAAGACTTCTCATGTTTGCTTCTCGTTAGATGCAAACTTTCCACCACTCTAGGATCTACATAACTATGGCTAGCCCCTTAATCAATTAAAATAACAAGTGGTCGGTTGTTGATCATACCTTCCACTTCAATCATGTGCGATTGGAATTATGCTTTATTGTTTTCCAGGGCTGCATAGATCCTCGACATTTTTCTGCCCATATTTCCCACTGTTTCATCTTGTTGAACCGTATGTACAGTTCTCGCTTTACCATTTTTATGGGGACAATCTCTGTACTTGTGGTTTCCTTGACAGCCCCAACACTCAATGGGTGTCTGTCTCTGTCTTTGTGATCCCTCTTCAGTCATTCTCGGCTCTCTAACCGATGGCTGTCCCTGAAGACTATTTCTGAAAAAGGAAGGCTTGTTTCCCTTCTGCCTCTGTTCCTTCTTAAACTTCCTCTGATCATTCCAAACCTTCCGAAGGATAGGCCTTTCTCCTTGCTTTTCATACAAACATTTCTCCTTTCTTATGGTTTCTTCCATGGTCTTAGGATCGTCATATTGAATCTTGTCACTCATGGAAGGTGCCAGTCCACTCAGATATCTCTGAATCTTGACAGCCTCATCTTTTATGAATGGAACATACTTTAGTATTCTTAGGAAACTTTGTTCATACTCATCAATAGTCATGCTGCCTAGCTTGAGTTTGAAGAACTCCTTCATCTTTCTGTCATAGTATCTTTTAGTCATGTATTTATTCTTGAAATACCTCTTAAATTCCTTCCATGTGACCTCTTTCTCTCTAATGTGTTGCACCTGCACAAACTGATCCCACCACATGGATGCTTTTCCTTTCAGTTGGTACATCGCAATTCTTCCTTCTGCATGGGCGGAATAATTCTACAGTTGGAAGTATTTCTTCATGCCAAGAAACCATGTCTCGGCATCTTCCTCCTTCTTATGTTCTCCATCAAATGTTGGAGGCTTAATCTTGTTCATCTCTCCTTTCAATTCCTCCTTTCCATATTTTCGATGTTTTCTGGTAGGGGACGGACTTGAACTACTGTGTGTCTCCCTGTCAGAATGTCTTTGGGAGTGACTAAGATGTTGACTACCACTCCTCGACCTACTTCTTCTCCCATGGGTTCTATGACTCTTCGTCGTACTTGAGTGTCTTCCCTTATCGAGTTTCTTCTCTATTCTTTCCAGGCTCTTCAAAAATTTTAAGTTTAATTCACCCTGTCGATCCCTGACTTTCATGAGCTTTCGACTATCAGCTCGGCAAGCCTTGGCCTCTCTTTGCAATCCTTCAATGATTTCCATTATGTGTCCTTCCTTATCCTTCTCTTTTTCATGCCCATTGGAGTTCAATCCTTCAACTCCCAGGTTGACATCCTTTCCTTCCTGTTCGTCTTCTATTTCGGGGGTAATCTGCACCCTTTCCCACTCCATACTCGGTGTTGGTTAACTGAAGTCCTGACCTTCGTTGAACTTTTCACACGCACTGTGCAATTAAATTCGAAGTTTGTCAGGCCATTACTCCTTCGGAACAATCCATAATGTTTATAAGCCAATACAAACAAGAACGAAAGACATTTTGATTCAAATAAGTTTTCCGAGCTCTCATTCGGTTCTGCAATTTTCGTGTTTTTGAAACTTTCATTTTCGGCACTCTGGGTTTCAATCCACGAGGCTTTCAGACTTGCTTTCCTTTCCAACCCCTGACTTTCAAAATTCCAACTTACTTTACCCTCCGGGACCACATAGCACAGTGGTCACCCACAACTACGGTGGCATGTGGTACGTTCATGAGGGTCCACGTCGCTTTTAACGACGTCATCGGGTCCCACCTATCTCGCTTCTCTTATTGACCCACTGGCACGTGGTACATCTCCATGTGTCCATGTCCATTCCTAGAAAAATCCAACGGTCAGATCTTTCTCAGATCTGTGGTACAGATCCTTTCGACGTTTCAAGGTTTCGAGTGTCGAAAGTTCATGCATGCACACATCTTGAACTTCCATTTGCCAAAATCACGAATTCACTGTCTACTAGCTTACTTGATCCAACGGTCAAGTTCTTCTCCCCATGATCTATGGTGTAGATTTTTTCAGGATTTCATGTTTCGAAGGTGTTCACCTCTTCTCACCTGCCATCCCCCAAAACGTCGATTTCTTCCTCAATCATACCCGCTACCTCAATCAACTTTTCCGTTGATTTTTGCAGAATCAGAACCCCTGAATTACCTATGGAGGCCTAGTGCAAGCTAGATCTCTCTCTCTCTCTCTCTCTCTCTCTCTCTCTCTCTCTCTCTCTCTCTCCGTTCCCATGTGATCGTGGGTCATGATCATGGTTCAATAAACGCAGTGCCTCTTTGTATTTCGCACTTTAGTGCTATAGTGATGTCGAATCATTCGACTTTGCAACCGTCGTACCTCGCCAGGGCTAGTGACCAACCAATAGGGACAAATCCCAATAGGGTTGGAGAACAACCAATGAGAACAGGCCCCGTTGCACGGTTAAGTGGAGCACAGACGGTAGAGGGGAAATATGACACGGTAGTTAACAGGATAGGAGGGGGACCCATTTCACACGCCACACTATTCCAGAACCTCCCCCCCTCATTAAAGGCAGAATGGCAAGGGGCTCCGGAATGAAACCTCGGTCGTAGATCTGGGCGGGTGGACTCTGGTCGTCCAGATCTGCTCGCTACTTATCTTAATGCACATTCATGCCCTAGCTTAAAGCCGACATCTCTTCCTCACATCTAACGGTCATTACAGACCCTGAGATTCCCCAAAGGAATCTCGTCCGTTCATCCGGACTTATTCACATGCTAACGTCTCAACATTATGGGTCGGGATTTATCAAGGCGAGAGCCCGAGTTCTTGTCAATGGAAATCCCGAATCCCCGATCCCCAATTTCCTGAAACGGGTAATCTCTCGACACGTGTCCTTCTCAAATAAGACGATCCACGACTGCTCCGGGGTTTCCACCATGAAAAGTCCTGATCCCTTGTTACTGGGATTCCCGATATCGCGATTCCCAATTTCTCGAAATGAAAAAACTCACGACACGTGGCCTCCATTGTTCGGATGGTCTAGATCTATTTCAGTGCTTTCGCCCCTATTCACTAGGGTTTTAAACCTCATATATATCCTGACAAATCCAACGGCTGTCGGGTTTTCCAGTCGATATCTGACGGCTCAGATGGTTACTAACTAATTCGAGATTTCGCGTATCGCAATTTCCACACTCCTGTGCAATTCCAAAGGGATTTAAACCACGTGCACACTTTCCAGATCTAATGGTCATGAGGGTTCACCTTCCCTCCCGAACAGATCCTAAATCTCCTACACTTCTGGTGTGGAGTCGTCTCTCCCTGTGGACTTATACCACACTGGTTGCGGTTTCATAATGCCGCCATACCTCCTGAGCTTAAAAACTCGTCAAGTAAATCCTTGACACTTTGGAGAAAACTAGGGTCCGAATTGGCCTTCCAGACCCAATTCCCCTTCTCATTCTTGGTACAAAGACCGCTCCACTGGCCCATCTAGGCTCAGTGTCGAAACCTTGGCTCTGATACCAAACTATAGCGTACCCTTTTCAGGCTACCATGTCTTAATTTCTATTAAGAGAAGACTATAACACCACCCTATACATGATTCGTACAGGTATTATATGATCCATATGCTTTCAACAATTAAACACATTTAATCTCAGAGTAAACATATTATCTACTATTATAATTAACAATCCATAGTGTTTCATAATAATTCATATACACAGTGGAAATCATGATAACATAAGTAGCACAATCCTGCAAAACATGATTAAGGCATAATCAGATACTTATCTTTTAATAGTGGTAGAATCCACCAACCAAGTGCAGGCCTTCCACGAACTTCCCAACCTTAGACCACACTACTCATCAGCTCAGTAGTCGGCCACCCCTGAGCTAGGACTAAGCTCCACCCCAAGGCAAGGAATCATAGGCTAGGCTGAGGTTACAGGGAAAACAACACATAAAATCTGGAAGGATTCTTCTCAAGATGCCATCTTACGCCCACTACTACCAGACTCTCATTCCCCACATGCCTGTTCCGCCCGAGAGTATACACCTTCACAAGCACAGTCCATTGGTGCTAACCTCCCTCTCTGGGCCTCAACAACAGGCCGGATCAAGAAGTCTCAGAGCCTAAAGCTGGTGCTGGGCACTCTCTGGAAGAAACCTCTTCCAACAACATCCACCTCCCTCAACTAGAGAGATATCACACACAGGCTCAATCACAACTTGCGTTGGCCATCTAGCCATGCACATTCTAGCTCTGCGTGGTTACCATAGCCAACTGGACAAACAAACACAACCTCTCAAACAAGCTCAACAATGGCTCGAGGCCTCACAGTGATGGTTCATAGGAATGCGTGATGAGTAACTCCTGCAGGGGTCGACACAGACTCCATGACTCAGAACGGAGGGTGAGACCGGCTCTTCAGAACAACACAAGCTTTCCACTGGTTCAACAATGGTAGAATGGTTCAGGGTCTCGTCTTCAGAACAGAGCCTCCACACATGGACTATCCAAGACAATATCGGGTTCTTCACTCTCAGAAATGCATGTGGTATTCTTATAGAGGTTGGGTTGGTCATACTGTTCAACGCTCCCTACACGCTCAGGTATTCAGGTGGAATGGAGGAGGAACCCTTCTCATGGCTCACCCTGGCCATTTTATTCGCATGCATCAGGGTTGACACTTGTCACCCATGAAACTGCATTTGTTCCACCAACACGCGTCTCCCTTGCATGTTCTCCCCTTTCCAGAAACTTAGGATAAAACATAAAATGCACATGTCTTTTGGGATAATATTAAAATATTATTCCTAGTCTTAAGCCCCCTAGGCTTAGCCCCTAGTCTCAACACTTAGCCCCTTTTCCCACCTTCCAACCCCTAATTCCTTTCCCACCCTATGGATGCTTAGTCCCCCTTCACTCATTCATCATGGTCGGTCTGCACATGGCGGTCTTTATATTTTATTAATTGTTCTACGTGATTCCATATACAACAGCAGGCTCCTGGCCTTCAACACTCGGGCTCCCTGGCCTTACAAACACATAAGCCTCCATCTTATAAAAACTTGGCTCACCAGCCTATGAAACATAATTACAATTCCTTTCAGAACATGGTTTACAATGGGGCTTGGCCTTGGGGACACTACAGATTCCACCTGATTAACACTACCCAACCCTCCACTGAACTACGACAAGGTAAGAAGAGAGACCTTAAAATCTTAGTTGGGTAACAGGTAGTGCATTTTAAAAATGTTGAACATGGATGGCTAAAATCTGTGGAATCTGCTTGATTTAATAGTTGCAACAACCTTATCCAACATTATGCAGAGAATGCTATTACAGAACATAAGTGGAATATGGTCCATGACCATTCTAAAGGTCCTAAGAATAAGAACATTTCAGCCTAATTCAATTTAGAGTAGCTTCAAACAATGAATATACTGTTGGAGTCATTGAAATTTTGACATACAGTTTACCTAAGAAGTTAGACCTAATTCCAGAAAAAGCTATATACGACCAAATGCCATCGCTGAAAAATTATGGTATGCTGCTTTGGATGAAGTGACTGATCACTTTGCATATATTTCATTTTACATATATTCCATGAGATTACACGCTCTCAAGAGATGAAACAACAAATTAACAGAAACCGAACTCACCTATTGTCTCTCCCAAGTCCTTATTTTCAACTTTGAAGGCGAAATAGGTGTACACTGGATGTGGGTTTCCTCTCAAACTTCATATTTCTCCACTACACGAAGCATCTGCTTCCTCTTCACAAGGAGGTATGTAACAACAACTACTTGGAGTAGCCCTGCAATCGCTGCCAACAACCCTTCTAGATGAGAAAACTGCCATAATACTGAGTACGTCCATTGTATACTTTGCACAACAGCTTGCATCTGTTGTCTCATCCTAGTCCTAGGAACTTCTGTGAAATCGACAAGATCCATAGCCTTGTATGGCCTGGGGCATCTCCTTCTTTACTCCATATAATAGATCACAAGATTGATCCTTTCTACCATTGAAAAAAAAAAAAAAAAAAAAAACCTCTAAAGTCTGCCCCAACTCCAAAGATACCTTGTTAGCTTTAGCCTTCTATCCCTAAAATATGCCATGCACTCCACAACATTATCAACACAGAAATCTATTATCCCTCATACTGAAATTTCCATAAATCAGTGCCCTTCAACTCCTGCACCATATCCAGTCATGAACAAAATCCTTGCAGAAATCTGACCTACTTTCCACGATCAAACTATGCATATTCTGCCTTTGAAGCAAGATAAATTCAATGTTACTCAACTACCATTCTTCTCACTGTTCCGACTTCTTCTCCAAGCTCTGAGAAATGCCATAGAATGAACCAGCAAGCCCATTGCCGAAATGAAAACATAAACACAGCTTGCCTTCCTAAAAAGCCTGTGTTTTCAAAACCCAATTCAAATCCAAGCTGCCATTGATACCAGTTCCAGACCTTGAAGGTCAAATTTAATTGAAGTTGTCAGGAAGCAATACGGATGAGATTTCGTAGGTCAAATTTAATTGAAGCAAGACGGATGAGTTGCCATCAACCATGATTGAATTCGCATGGAAGGATGAGAGAAATGCGTCCATCTCGCCGAAACTCC
>JZKD02S2227874.1:155351-166625 GCA_000966675.3 Picea glauca
ATTCTAAGTCCACAAGCATGCCACATGCATATCCAATCATGTACATATGCACAAATGCACTTCCATATGCACCAAAAAATCACTGTTAGCATGCCTACTAATGCATTTAACTTCAATGTATGCATCATGCACTCTAGTGAATTTATGCTTCAATTAACTTATTTATTTATTTATTTTGTAGCTGGTTTTCCTTGAATTTCTTCATATCCTTGCTACCTCGTATGCTCCCATTTTTYACATCTRCACTACTGTTCYATCATCYGAACACTTTCCARCTAAKTTCCACTTGGCCATTMTGCAATCCAAKYGATGTKTTTTATTTGAAACAACTTCTCTTAGGTAGTCATATCTAAACTTTACCTTTATGAAACATTCCAACACCTTGGAATGAGGTAACTCACAACATTCCATGACTCTACTACTACATCATCCTTGAATCAACTTATCCATACTCATTCCACATCTCTACTATTACTTCTACTTCTGGTTGTTCATTGGATTAATACTTCATTTGAAAATACTCTATGAAGCCACACTCCTCACACTTAATACCATTCCCAATGGAAGTCTACTTTCATTCAGTAACACTTTTCAAGTGAGAGAACCTTCATTAATCTATCCTTGATTTTTTCACTGTATCTTGTTTCCACTGTGAACTCTGATATCATAAGTGGCTTTCTTTCTCTGAGTACATTTATAAAAAGTAGCTAGGTCATAGCTATAAAATTCTTCCCAGAGACTTATATTCTTGTCACATAGCGATGATTTGCATGTCACCTCTTAAGCTCCTTTTTCTCTTTCACATCAAGCATTGCAACTATCTACACATTTCTATCTTCACGGTTATGGAATCTTAATTTTGCTTTCTATGCCCACTAATGACATTATTCACCAACTGAATTCATGTCTTATGTGAGTGTTTTTTTTTTGTTCCTAGAAATTCATTCCAATTCTGTAGCAGCTAAATAATAATTCTTTAGTTTCACTCTTCTTTAGTACTTTATCCACTTTTCATTATTTTCCTTGTAGCTCTTTATTGCCTCAACCAACTTCTACAATCTCTTTCACACTTCCATGAATCTAATATCCAATTTTAGGATTGAATTGATCTAATTATACCTCTAATTCTGCAAAATGTACAAGCAACCATTTTGTTAGAATTATGCATGTCAAATTTTTTGTCAATTAATGTAACATGTCTTTTTTCTGCTCAATTCATGAAGAAATATATCATCATTCTCCAAATTATAATAATTCCATGTTATCATCCTATGAATTAGAATTCCAACGACTATACTCTTGCCTCATTCTAATCTCTGAGCTGAAAGACATGGCTCCCCGAAAAAACCATTTTCACCCCTTTTATGCAATTTCTCCACTAGTGCAATTTTATTGAAGTGCCAACTTCTATCAATTGCATTTGAAATTATGTCAATAAATAGAATTTTTTTTTTTTATGAATAATAGATAATAAATTCATAACAATTCTTATATTTTAAATCTGACGCTCCAGTCAAAAAATGCAGCAATTTGGAAATGACCATTTTTCCCTTTTTCACCTCTTTTTCCAGACTTACAATTTTTAGCAAAACTGGCTATCTCTCAATATGTGTACTTTTGGAAAATTTTCATTAAACCAAAGTTGTTTTCATTGATGATTAAATAAAATTTTGAGTAAATTTTTTATTTTTATTTTTGTGATCCGGTGTCACTTTTTCTCTGAAAATCTCGAAAATCCCAAAAAAGTGGCCCAAAATAGTGGATTTTGGCCTATTTCAGCATCCCCGTTTCAATCCCCTTAGAATTTATTTAGTTCCTTCATGGGTTATTTTTTGTGTCTTCCTTTTAGACACTCTCAATGAGTTTCAACTTAATATGGATCTCTGCCAATGATCTGGACTCAGATCTTTAAAAGACACCCTTTTTCCATTTTTGACAAATCCAAGAAGAAATGGACATTGACCCTCTCTAGCACTTTTGTAGAGCTCATCTATGCGGAAAAAAACCATAAGTTCATCTAAATTTGACATACTCTACTTTATTTATGGCTAAAACAAGAAAATGGCTCTAGACCTTGTTTTTTTTTTTAAACTGTGGAGCAGTTTTGCCTATGGGGCAATCTGCTCCATTGATCTTAAAATTGAGAGATATATGGACAGTCCGTCAGAGGTGCCCATTTGGAGTGCTGAAGAATCAGTCTCAAACAAAACTCCAAAAAGATGGTATTGAAGAATATTCCCTTTCGATACCATTAGAGCCTATCATTCGGATTTCAGAAAATTGGGGAAGTTTCACTGCTCCAAAAAGAGAGTATAGAAGAATATTCCATTTCGATACCATAGAAAATTTTCATTCAGAGTTCATAATATTGGTGATGTTTCACTACTCCAAAAAGAGGGTATCAAAGAATATTCCCTTTCAATACCATCATAACTTTTCATTGAAAGTTCAAAATATTAGCGAAGTTTCACTGCTCCAAAAAGAGGGTATCGAAGAATATTCCCTTTTGATACCATCAAGACTCTTTCGAATGAGATATTTCAAAAACACTTTTCTAAAATAACATCTCCATGATATCTGACGGATGAGAATGATCCTGAATGATCTGACGACTCTCCTTCTTTCAGGCTTCTATCGTCAGGCTTCTCTTCTTCAGACTTCCAACTTATGTCCGAATTTAGACGTTCTAAATCAATCATTCCGAGAGATCTACGAATGAGAATGGATTTGAATGATCTAATAGATCCATTTATTTCAATCTCCTTTCATTGGATTCCTCCCTTCGGACTCAACCTCGCACTCGACTCTGAAGTCCTTCTGACACTTCCTTCCCGAAGGCTTGTTGGGAACACCTTTCTTGGACCTATACAATTAAATCTTAACCATGGATCCTCACGATCGAATTAATGTGGGACTTCAATCCACAAAAATTCATAGCCACCATGAACACACAAGAATTTGAACTCCAAGGACAAATTCAATTCTGCAATGCAATTGTAGATCGATGTCATAAATCACTTCTTTGACCTCTGTGAACACTGAAACTCGAAATTTTCTCATAATTTGGGGCTTTCACTTTTGTTCTCTCCATTTCCCCCCCAAATTCGTAACAAACAAATTTGCAACAACGAATTTGACAAATTCACAAAATTTATATCCCATACCAGTTCGATGTTGAACTAGAAGCTATAATGCCAATTTGTAACGTACCCAACCACCCACAGGCTAGTCACACTACCTCAAAAACTCACTTCGAAACTAATTTTGAATTCTGATAATAATTAATTCGAAAATAAGCATGAAAGAATCACATGCATTAATTAAATCTATGCTTCAACATAAAATAAATGAACATTATTCCATGCACAACAAATAACCAGCAAGCATGCACGCATAAATAAATCTCAGAGATAATTAAATACACAACATAATATACATTATACATAAAACACATAGAGCACTTATCTTTTCAAGTAAACATTCACCAACTAACTGTAGACAAAGGATGTTCATCCTAACCATAGACAATGTTATTCATTTACTCTCAACAACATGTCACTCCTGAGCAAGGGCTATGAATCCGCAAGGATTGGTCCTAAGCCAAATCTAAAAACACATCAATTAGCTAACAAGCTCTCAGGTTTTCCCAACCATGCAACAATCCTAATTTTCAACTTTCTTTCCCCTTCAGCCTCCAAAACCCAAAGAAACAAACCCCTTTCTCTGTCATGTAGTCCCTCAGGATATTCCATTTCTCTCCAGGTCTCCAATGCTACTAGTCACGAAATGTCCATGCTGGAAACTCCAAATATTCTCAGTTGTAATAGTTCTTTGAGAGATACCATTGGACTCATTCCCATATGCACGCATTCCTACATAGAATGATCAATAATTTACTACAAACAACTAGCAATGGCTCTCCTCTTCTAGCCATTTTTTTCCATGCTCAAACCAAGAGCAGACAAATTAGTAAGAATGAGGAACCAAAATGAAAGAGTGAGAGGAGTGTAAGAGTGAATGGAGAAGAAGAACTAGTGAAACCAAAAACAACCCAAGGAGTTTTTTATATATTTACTTGGAAATCAAGAATCACTTGGCCTCCCCCAAGAAGCCCATGTAACCACTTTTCTCAATTAAAACCAATATGACCAAATAAAATATAGTAAAAAGACTTGGCTCCTTAAGCCCCCTCTCTTGTGGAATCATACCCCCCTATCTCTGTTTCCCTTGTCTGTCTGTAGCCAACGATGCATTTTATTAATATATATAGATGTATTGCATTTCCTAGGAACTATTCCCCCTTTTCAACTTTACCAACTGTTACACATATAAATTACTCACTTCAATGATGACCCATTGTCTTCATTACTAGTGTCACATTTTTGGTCGCAAGTGTCGCAAACATCATATTTCCATATTGCCTATGTCGTGTCTCTAACGACATCATAAGGACACTTAAGACACCTTCAAAGACTGGTTTAAGAAGGATAAATCATTTGATGAGGAGTACAAAGAATTTTCCATGGAAAAGACCACTTAAAAATGATTTTTGAAGGGCAACGCTTCCCTACCCACTGTCAGGGAGTGCCAACACTCCCTACCCCTCTTTGGGGGACCGTTGTAACAATCAGGACACCATTTTGGGGGAGCGTTGGGATTTTTTGAAGGAATTTTGGGCAACGCTCCCATGCGCACTGTCAGGGAGTGTCAGTGCTCTATACCCTCCTTTGGGGGAGCGTTTCAATGCTCTATGCATACTTTTGGGGGAGAGCTGGCCTGTTTGAGCAAATTTTAGGTTGTTGAGGAAAATCAGGGAAAAATCCCCTTCATCTTGGAAATTAGTTGGATTTGAATCTGAGATCAAGGCTAGATCTTAGGGAGGATCCACAACTGAAGGAGAAATATCCTCAACCTATACCAAGAATATCTAAGGTGGTTGGGTCTCTCCAAGCTTATATAAGGAGGCCTTCTCATGGTGAAAATAAGATGGAGTTTAGAGGCAAGGGAGAATTATCAGTGAAAGTTACAATCATTCCAATCGTGGAACTTTTGAGCAAGGGTCTGGATAAAGAAATGTTGGTGAAGTTGTTGCATCTACATCTATGGTTTTAAGAACTTTGTTTTGTTTTCATTAATATAAATGTGTGCTTGGCCTGTTTCCTTTAAATTTGTGTATGTTTCATGAACTTATTTCTTTTGATAGATCTATTATGAAGCTAATCATGGTAGAGTAGGAAGTATGTTTCGTTGTTGCTGCTCATTGTATTACAGGACCTTCTGGAGAACTTGGAGATAAATATCAACATTGATCGATCAAGGAAAAGTGTTGGTAAAGGTATTTACCTTTCTTTCTTCTTCTTCCTTGAATAGTTTATCCCTCTGTTACAAGAAAATCTCCCTACGGACAAGTGGATCTCCTCTTGGATACTAGACCCATATAACCAAGACAGAAAGGTGCTAATGTGGACACTGGCATTCCTTTTCATGAAGCTAAACTATTCAAGGAATAATAAGAAAAAAAGGTAAATACCTTTATCGATGTTTGTCCTTGCTCGATCCAAGATGATCTTGATCTCCAAGTTCTTCAGAAGGTCTTGCAATACAATTAGCAGTAACAATGAAACATACTTCCTACTCTACCATGATTAGCTTCATAATAGATCTATCAAAAGAAACAAGTTCATGAAACATACACAAACTTAAAGGAAACAGGCCAAGAACATATTTATATTAATGAAAACAAAGAAAAGTGCTTACAAACTAGATGCAGATGCAACACCTTCACCAAGCTCTCTTTGTCTAGACCCTTGCTCAAAAGTTCCACGATCAGAATGACTGTAACTTTCACTGATAATTGTCCAATATGAGATCATTAGTTTGATGCCTCTAAACTCCATTTGCTTTTCACCATGAGAAGGCCTCCTTACATAAGCTTGGAGAGACCCAACCACCTTAGAGATTCTTGGGATAGGTTGAGGATATTTCTCCTTCAGTTGTGGATCCTCCCTAAGATCCAACCTTGACCTCAGAATCGAATCCAAATTATTTCCAAGATGAAGGGGATTTTTCCCTAATTTTCGTCAACAACCAAAAATTTTCTCAAACAGGCCAGTGCTCCCCCAAAAGGGTGCACAGAGAGTTGAAACACTCCCCCAAAGGAGGGTACAGAGCGCTGGCACTCCCTGACAGTGGGCAGGGAGCGTTTCCCTTCAAAAATCATTTTTAAGTGGTCTTTTCCATGGAAAATGCTTTGTACTCCTCATCAGATGATTTCTCCGTCTTAAACCAGTATTTGAAGGTGTCTTAAGTGTCCTTATGATATTGTTAGAAACATGACATAGGAAATATGGTAGTATGATGTTTGCGACACTTCCGACACGTGCGACAAAAAATGTGACACTTGCGGCACTAGTAATGACAAAAATGGGTCATAATTGAAGTGAGTAATTTTGATGTGTAATAGATTGCCCCCCAAAGTGTGAAGTCAGAAGACGGGAATTGATGACTGAAATACTTTGTAGAATTTTCGAGCAAGGGTATGGACTGAGAGAACCTGGAAGAAGTTGAACACAACCATCAAACAAATATTATGACATGTTTCAAACCCAAGACATGCATACCTATGCTTGAGTGATAAAGACTTTCAAGGTATGGACGCCATAAAATACATTGCGGATCCATAATTATATTGACAAAAAGGTATAGCCACTGAAGATATAATGTGGATCTATACTCCTATGACCTGAACTGATCGTAGCCATGAAGAATACACAGTGGATCTATGATACGACAAGACATAGCCACGACCAATACAAAGTGGATCTATGTGACAGTATATGTGTCAATATTCAAAAGAAACTACGTCGCAACTTGGGAAAAGTACATATAAGAGTTATGAATCAACCCATGGTCTTCTTACCGATCTCGATGTAATACGAATCTAACCATGTGAATAGATGTCATGATGTCGAAGATGGCAGAAACCACTTGATTACCGGTCAAGATCAGCCTGGATTGAGAAAGGACAAATGTCAGTAAAGGTATTTAACTTTATTTCTTCTTCTTCCTTGAATATTTTAGCGTCATGAAAAGGAATGTCAGTGTCCACATTGGCACCTTTATTTCTTGGTTATAGGGGTCTAGTATCCAAGAGGAGATCCACTTGTCCGCAGGGGGATTTTCCTGTAATAGAAATTGGCGACTCCACTGGGGAAGGAAATCCTATTTGTATTTCCTTGGTTTTTCCCTTCCATTTTACCACCTTTCATATCAATTTTACTATTTTTTCACCATCCATTTGACTTGTCCTCCCTTCATTAGCAATTTCACCAATTTTTGTGCATTCTGGGTGAGTTTTTCTTCATTTATTTAACTGTGTTCTGAATTTCTGGGTGGCTCAACGCCCCCTTGTAGGCCATACCAAAGCACCAAAACTCCCCTATAGTATATTAGGGTGAATTGCAACACTCTATGCACCCTTCTGGGGGAGCACTAGTCTCTTTTTTGAGAGTTTTTGCTTTCTTTTGCTCAGTCTTTTGTAGCTTGTTTTGCAGAGATCTTTACCCAAAGTCTGTAGTTGGTTTGTGAAGATGTTTGGATTGGTTTTTGATGTATTTTTATGCTTATAACTCCCTATTGTCTTTATCGGAGCTTGAAACCTTTTTCATAAATGTGAAATTGTCTTTTCTAGCTTCTTTTTGTCAGGACAATTTTGAGCGATTTCTCTTTCTCCCTATCATTTCTTGGATTCTTATCTGCATTTTATTGTATTCCTTGACTGATTTATTGGTTGTAGAATCCTTGATGGTGTTATTTCTTGTTATAACATGTCTCTACTTATTTTCTTTCATACCTCATTGCCTTGAGTGCATGCTTTGTTTGTAGCCCTTTTGCTTCGTGTCTTTTGCATCTGCAGAGGACTCTTTCTCCTGATTGAAAGTAGTGGAGCATTGAAGGTTTTATATTTAATTTCTTTATACATCATAATCAAAAAATGAAGATAAATTCATTTTTTCTTTTGGGTAGTGAAACTAGATTTCATATGAAATAGCGAAATTGCATGGTTTTTGGTTTTTTGGGGACATTGTGCATCTGTAATGATGAGTGTTTTCTCCTTCTCGTAGCATAGATTTCACCGAAATGAAAAGATTACATCTTAATCTCTTTTCATAACTTTTGAGTCGGTCAAAACACCATATTTTCCATGCCACTTTCCTTTTGAGTAGCGACAGCCTCAAGAATCAAGCGCTAAACTAAAATTGATTAGACATTTTTACATTTTCTGGTAGCAAACCTACATCAGATTAGTTGTAGAGCTTTGGAATAGGTGTGAAAGATAATTTTCCAAAGTTTCAAACAAACATAGAATCTTGTGTTAGGGAGCGGTGAAATCCAATTGCTACATTTTGTCCTTGGAAGCCCTTCTCACACAAGAGTCAAACCTGAGGTCGCATTAAGAATGACAGAGTTACTCACCCTGCTTTGTTGGTTTTGGTGTAGATATTGCATGTATTATGGGGGTCGCTTGAAGGTATACCCAAAATGATGAGTGGAAGCCTTTCAAGTTGATTTCGGGCCAGATACCCTGCCCTTGTGCGTGGATCAGGCTGTCGACTATTTCCCTAGGAATTATTGTTGTAGTTGGTAACCTTAGTGGCCTATCTCTTTAGGGTATTTACACAAGGTGAATGTGGAGGGGAAAGTCTTCACGGTACCTGGAATCAATGTTGGCCAGACTCACTCGGGATCCTTGGAGGGTATACCCATGATTATGTGTGGGAGCTTGCACCAAGGCGTAAGTCTATTAAGTAGGTTCTCAACCTAACTTTTCCACCTTCTCTATCTCAGCCCCTTCTTACTTTGTTCTCGCGATGTTGGATTTCATCACCAACTAGTGTGCTCATTGTGAGAAGGTTTTTGTTTGCTTGTTTTCTTACTACATTTTTAGCGTGTGTTGTTTGTTCTCCCTAGTAGAATCTAGGTTGGATCTTTATTTTTTATGGCATCAGTTCCTGGAATGACCAATGAAGGAACTCCTTTGCCAGGGGAACCCTTTGTTTTTCCTTATAGAAACATTGGTCCTCCTTACATCGCTACTTTGATCCTTCCAGGTCTCACAATTGGGTTACCGGTATGGTTGTTTTCCACTCCGGTGATCTTGAATGTAGGTGCTTCAGATGTAAGCACACCACCCAGACATCAACCTCATGTCAACCTTTCTCCTTCTTCGCTCATCAGTTCTCCTTCCATTTATCCTTCTTCTCGTAGTGAAAGCTCTCAAGAGAGTAGCCATATTGATAAGAAGAAGTAGAAACAGAAATAGAAGAAGAAGAACCAGAAAGGGACATGGCCTCCAACTACATCAGATGTTGGATCCAAGCAACCAGCTTCTTTTAATAGTATTGGGAGTGTTGATGAAGTCAACAAGATTAAAACGAAGAATTTGTAGGGGACGAATTATATAAACAACCATTTAATTTACAACATAACAGTAAAATTCAAGAAATTTCTATAATTTAGCACATTCGCCTACAAATTTATCAATTAATAAAATTTTATAAGAGATTAAAACAATTTAGCACATTCGCCTACCCCATTTTTCCATTTGTGGTATAAGGGAGAACAATATGGGTTTGCGGGCCACTAGATTTGAAAGAAATTTAAATCCGACGGCCACCTGCGGTAAGTTCAGAGCATCCGGCCAATCCGTAGCAGTGTCCTACATGTCAGTAAGTGCATGACATCTTGCCATTGTGTGGCAGTTTCCTACATGTTTTGTAGATTAAAAAATAATAAATATATTCCACTATCAACTTGCACCAAACACGGCGCCACTAGTTTAGTTGACCAAACCTTATCCATTCCTTGGATTTTTTAATTTTATTATTAATTTTATTAAATGAGCGCAGAAGTTGAATTTTTTAATTTTATTAAATGAGCGCAGAAGCTCCATGTGCCCCGCATTTTTTTATGTTTTTACCATGCTCTCACATAACGTTAAACCATCTTACATGGACCCGTCCGCCCTCCCTGATCGTCCCCTTAGCGGAGGTATTGGTAATACACCCACTTTCTAATACTACCTTCTTGGTTTATCAAAATCCTTACCGGAGTTGCAGCAACATACCATTGGGGGTAGCCTGAGCATTGAAGAAAGAGGAGGTGGCTTCTCTGGTTACCGTAGGAAGGTAGATAGCACTGCACTACCACCTTGAAAATACCACAGATAGTGGAAATCCACTAAGGTGGTGAAAAGGTTGGTCTTAGGTTCAGACATTGGTCTGGAGGAGACGTACAGAATGGCATTATGCGGCTTGGTTGGGAGATTTTCTTACGAGAACTTGCGCAAGGAAACTCTCCCTGTATGACTGGAAAAGGTTTGGTCGCCACTGTTAGGTTACACCCTTGAAATATTTTACAAGATGGCCACACTACCTCAAAAACTCACTTCGAAACTGATTTCGAATTCTGATAATAATTAATTCGAAAATAAACATGAAATAATCGCATGCATTAATCAAGATCCATGCTTCAACATAAAAGAAATGAACAATGTTCCATGCACAACAAATAACGAGCAGGCATGCACACATAAATACATCTTACAGATAATTAAATATACAATGGAATATACATTATACATAAAACAGAGAGAGAACTTATATTCTCAACATTCACCAATTCCCTATAGACCAAGGACGTTCCTCCCAACCATAGGCATTATTATTCATTTACTGTCAACAACAGGTCACCCCTGAGCCAACGCTATGAGTCCACAAGGATGGGTCCTAGGAAAAATCTAAAAACACACCAATTAGCTAACAAGCTCTTAGGTTTTCCCAACCACACAATTACAATCTTAATTTTCAACTCTCTTTCCCCTTTAGCCTTCACAACCCAAAGAAATGAACCCCTTTCTCTGCCATGCAGTCCCTTAGGTTGTTTTATTTCTCTCCATGGATCTAGTGCTACTGGTAAGGAAATCTGCACGCTAGAAACTCCAAAGATTCTCAATTGTGATAGTTCTTTGAGAACTACCATTATACTCATTCCCATAGGCATCCATTCCCACCTAGAATGATTAGTAATTTATACAACTATCTAGAAATTAATATCCTCTTTCAACCATTCATTTCCATGCTCATACCAAGAGCATGCTTAGACCAAGAGCACACGAATTAGAAAGAATGAGGAACCAAAATGAAAGAGTGACAAGAGTGTAAGAGTGAATGGAGAAGAAGAACTAGTGAACCCAAAAACAACCCAAGGAGTTTT
>JZKD02S2227874.1:167166-182762 GCA_000966675.3 Picea glauca
GGCATGTTGGAGAGGCCCCTAGGGGGCTAACGTTTTGCTCCTGGATGTCTCATCTTCCCTAAAAGGGGATAGCGCCTCCCTTGAAGGGGATTTTACCTTTTTTACAGCTCAATTAGGGTTTTAATTTGTCAATTTAATGTAAAAACAGTGTTGTGGTATTGTCGACCATTTTTATGACCTAAAATTAATTAAGGTCATTGATACATTATATATTGAGGAATCTTAGCTTCATTTTAACATAACACATCACTCACTCATTAGTGAGGTCTGATTTTTGCGCCCTACTTGGGTAATTTTGCTGGTTTAGTGAGGCGCACTTGTTGAAGGAAGACATTTCTTGGCATTTTTGGCATTTCTCTTGAAGGAAGGTTTACAACTAGGGTTTGCATGATATTTCATGGTGATATGTAAGTGTGTTTTTTGCAAAAATTCTTGATTGAATGGTTGTAGTCTTATATTCTTACATATATTTATAATTTGTTGATCAAAAACCCTAGGTGACAAGCACACAAGTAGGTCCTTGTTTCATGTCCCCTAAAAGAGAAATTTTCAGCCATTGAAGAAGGAAGGAAGAGCATAGCCATAACTACACTCTTATTGCTTATTCTCCATGAGCTAGCCATACTTTCTAAAGTCAAGAAGGAGGAGACATCCCAGACCTAGGTTATCTACACCTAGGGTCGTCCTACTTCTAGGGTTTGGTGATAGAGCCTTGCTATAGCAACACTCTCCCCCACTACACTCTCTAGTCTTGATTTATCTTTCATGCTAGTCGTTTTGCCAAGTTAACCTAAGGAAGGAGGAGAGAGCACAAGGCCTTGCTTTAGCAAAAATAGAGTGAGCCTCTCTCCCCTAGGATTTTGATTTTGAGGCCCTGCCATAGCAACACTTTAGAACCCTTCCCTCTCATCCTTAGTCTTCCTCCTTCAACCCTTGCATCCTCTTCTAAATTGACTCCATTAACCCTTATGCACTGATCTTGGATCTTCAGCGTTGAAGTGAAAGTGATCAAACAACTCTCAAGACCTTTGCTAAATCCAAACCCTAACTAACTACTAACCCTAAGAAGGTTGACGTCACCCTTGGTTACTTCATCTTGACACAACAATATTCCTTTTATAGGCAACTGGATGATGGTTTAATGCATTTATTGAATGAATGATTGATTGGATACATTGATTGCTACATCATCTTGATATTTATTGGTGGAGTGCTATTATTTCATTGCTATATTAACAAACGTTGACTTCGTCAATATTTATTGTTATAATTTCTTATATATTGATATAAGATAGTCTTATAAAGTACTAACCCATTGAATCATAGCTTGCATATATTGGTTTGTTGGTGCTTTGTTCCGAGAAGGTGTTCTTCTTTGGGCCTACACTTCATTATTGGCTGTTTAGCCAGGACTATCTGTTTTGGTGGTGACCTGTGAAGGGGGAACTTTACTTTGACTTTTAAACTTTTGCCTCTTCAAAACTTCAGGTTACTGGGGACATCTCCCTTGGGCCTAACCTCCCTAAAGAGAAAGAACCTCCCCATCGTGGTGACATTAGGTGGGATAGGTTTCTGTTACGCCAGTTTGGCCTTCTACGTCATAGCCATTTGACCTAGCTACAAACTGTTTGATAACATTTTCGCACAGTTGTCAGGGAACACTGAGTCAATTCTCCTTAGACAACAAACCTTTTCAGTAAGCCTTGCCTCAGAGACATTTTCTTATAAGCTTACCTGGTAACTCCACTAGGGTGTTTTTCTACGTTTCTTTGGTAGTTTCAAGTAAACTATTTTGTGACTCCACAAACTAAAAGGAGATTCAACAATCCTCCTTTGTCTTTCAGAAGGAAGCCTCCCTTGAACTCTCTTGTTGTCAAATCACTTTTCGGGAAGAGCCTTCCTTTAAGAATTATGTCTAGCTCTCAAACCGCTACAACGAACCCAACCAACAATCAAAGACAATGGCCATCTACTCTTTTCAAGCCATTAGACATGTCAACCATACCAGGCTACCCTAGGCAAATGCCACCCAAGTATGAGAAGTGGTTGCCTAAATTTACCAGTCCTGATGCAATCAGTGCCGAAGAGCATATGAGCCACTTTTGGGCATTCTTTCAGCTTCACCCCATTAGCGATGATGCTGAATATCTAATCATGAAGTTGTTCTCCGCTACTCTTTGTGATGCCTCAAGGCGTTGGTACCTAAGCCTTCCCGATGGATGCATCAAAAATATGGACAGACTTGAAGAGGCATTTCTTAAAAGATGGAGTATCAAAGAAGACCCTAATATGCTTCTCACACGACTGGATAACCTTGCCAAATATGAAAATGAGTCTATTCGAGAGTTCCATACCATATTTGAAACTTTACTACAAATAATTCCCGCAAGCCATCATTCGAAAGATGACTACCTCGTCCATATTTACACCAGATCTTTCAATGGCCAACTAGGGTATCTTCTTAGAGACAAAAACCCCTAGTCCATTCAAGAAGCCCAAGAGCTTGCTACTAAAATAGAGGGAAACCTCCTTTCATTCAAGATTGAACCTTTTGCTAACCCAAGGGGGAGAATAGACACTAAACTGAAGATAGTTCACAATGCTGAGCCTACTTCATATCTATGTACTAGTATCGCCAAACTACAAGCTTCTATGGATGGTATCATAAATAATCAAGAGGAAATGATGAGCAGGATCATCAAGTTGGAAAGATCTCAGACCGAAGCAAGTTGACGTCACCCTTAGGAATTTCATGTTAGTTTTCTTCCACATTTTCATTGTTGATTGTTTTATTTCCAGTATATATATATATATATATATATATATACTGAAAATAAAACCCTGGAGGGCCCATCATTTTCTTCTTCCATCAGCTTTATCTTGGTAGTGGTAGCAACATCCATCACCATCAGCTATCAGACGAGGTTCTTGCTCCATGAGGTAATTGGTCCGGGTATCATGGTATCTTTCACTTTTGATCATTAAAACCTTTAGATATATGCATCTAATCCTTTTATCTCTAACAACTGCTTGGATCTTACATTAGCCCACTTGACCATGCTCTGGGATATTGACAGGGTATCCTAGCAAGCCTGTGCCCATTAGTCTGGGTTTGCCACTTGGGGATTTCTGAAAAGCCATTGTTCGCTCCCCTCATAGGACAACTATTTCATCTTATCTCCCACTCACTTGTCCCATTCCCCTTGTTCGGACATTGGGTTGACCTATTTGTAGGATTGCACCTTATCTCGTGGGAAGAAGGGGCTAAAGGCCCACAAGGTAAAAGCAGCTGGTAAAAGATAAAAGCCTAGAAATAAAACCTCGAGATGCTTCGCCCAGGGATCCCCGAGAAGGCAATAAAAAGCCTCTCAGTAAGAAACAAGAGGGACCCGAAAAATATAAACAAGATCTAGTCAAGAGGATAGGGGGTCTCATCACGATCCAACCTATTAAGTTCATGGGTACCTAACAATATGACATTGCCACCATCTGGTTACCATGCCAGGGCAGTGACCTTTGGTTGCATGACCAAGGGAAAGGGGGTCTCATCACGAGCCAGCCTTATCATCTCTGTGAAAGTACTTGTGGGTAACACTGTCAGCTCTGGTCACCATGCCAAGGCAGTGTCCTCTGGTTAGCCCTTGAATAAAAAAAAAGAAGAAGAAAAATAAAAGAAAAGAAAAGAATAAAGGCAAGAACGAGCTTGGAAAAATTGCATCCATGACAGGTACGGCTCACCTTCTACAAATGCACCCACAGATAACATCATGCATCCCCGACTCTCGCTTCACCCACATGTTTGGACATTCCCAACCACATCACCTCACTTACATGGCTTGGATGAAACCTTCTTGGAAACTTCCCCTTTCTTGTGGATACTAGCCCAATAGGACGTCTTGTCTTTTTCTCCAATCTTGTATTGTAGGTTTTTGTAATGTCGTTGAGCTATTGACTAATGTATTAGGGTCTTATGCATATGTTTGATAATATTGATGATGAAACATGATTAACATTGCTATGATCCTGGTGACTGATGAGCCCATGGCGGGTGTAGCTTCTGATGTGCAGGATCATGCCCAATGGACAGGTACCATTTGGACTGGTACACATGGGGAGATGATTAGTTCGGACCTCCATGGGGTTGAAGAGCCCACCAGATGGATGTTGAGAACCCATCAGGGGGCAGAGACAGGACAATGATTGATTAGGGTCTTGCACCAGAGAAGAAGAGGACGTTCCATCAGGGGCACTTTGGCGGAGCTCGGCCTAGGGGGAATGACCCCTTTTCAGTGGAGCGTTGTCCTTGGAAGGCTCTTGACACCCCCATCCTCACCATGATGTCATCCAGCTTCATGGACATTCATGGAGGCAGACTGGGCAGCAGTGGTACGCGTGGCATGTTGGAGAGGCCACTAGGGAGCTAATGTTTTGCTCCTGGATGCCTCATCTACCCTAAAAGGGGCTAGGACCTCCCTTGAGGGGGATTTTCCCTTTTTTACAACTTAGTTAGGGTTTTAATTTGACAATTTAATGTAAAAATAGTATTGTGGTCTTGTCGATCATTTTTATGACCTAAAATTAATTAAGGTCATCAATATAGTATATATTGAGGAGTTTTAGCCTCATTTTAACATAACACATCACTCACTCATTAGTGAGGTTTGATTTTTGTGCCCTACTTGGGTAATTTTGCTGGTTTAGTGAGGCGCACTTGTTGAAGGAAGACATTTCCATGCATTTTTGGCATTTCTCTTGAAGGAAGGTTTACAATTGGTGATATGTAAGCGTTTTTTTTGAAAAACTTCTTGATTGAATGGTTGTAGTCTAATATTCTTGCATATATTTATAATTTGTTGATAAAAAACCCTAGGTGATAAGAACACAAGTAGGTCCTTGTTTCATGTTCCCTAAAAGAGAAATTTTCATCCATTGAAGAAGGAAGGAAGAGCCTAGCCATAGCTACACTCTTATTGCTTCTTCTCCCTGAGCTAGCCGTACTTTCTGAAGTCAAGGAGGAGGAGACATACTAGGCCTAGGTTATCTACACCTAGGGACGTCCTGCTTCTAGGGTTTTGTGATAGAGCCTTGCAATAGAAACACTCTCTCCCACTACACTCTCTAGTCTTGATTTATCTTTCATGCTAGCCATTTTTCTAGGTTAACCTAAGGAAGGAGGAGAGAGCACGGGGCCTTGCTTTAGCAACAACACAGTGAGCCTCTCTCCCCTAGGGTTTTGATTCTGAGGCCCTGCCATAGCAGCACTTCAGAACCCTTCCCTCTAGTCCTTAGTCTTCCTCCTTCAACCCTTACGTCCTCTTCTAAATTGACTCCATTAAACCTTAGGCATTGATCTTGGATCTCTAACGTTGAAGTGAAAGTGATCAAACAACTCTCAACACCTTTGCTAAATCCAAACCCTAACTAACTACTAACCCTAAGAAGGTTGACGTCACCCTTGGTTACTTCATCTTGACACAACAATATTCCTTTTATAGGCAAATGGATGGTGGTTTAATGCATTTATTGAATGAAGGATTGATTGGATACATTGATTGCTACATCATCTTGATATTTATTGGTGGAGTGCTATTATTTCATTGCTATATTAACAAACATTGACTTCATCAATATTTATTGTTATAATTGCTTATATATTGATATCAGATAGTCTTATGAAGTACTAACCCATTGAATCATAGCTTTCATATATTGGTTTGTTGTTGCTTTGTTCCAAGCAGGTGTTCTTCTTTGGGCCTACACTTCATTATTGGCTGTTTAGCTGGGACTATTTGTTTTGGTGGTGACCTGTGAAGGGGGAACTTTACTTTGACTTTTAAACTTTTTCCTATTCAAAACTCGAGGTTACCGGGGACGTCTCCCCTGGGCCTAACCTCCCTAAAGAGAAAGAACCTCCCCATTATGGTGACATTGGGTGGGATAGGTTCCTTTTACGCCAGTTTGGCCTTCTACGTCATAGCCATTTGACCTAGCTACAAACTACGCGATAACATTTTCGCGCCGTTGCTGGGGAACATTGAGTCAATTCTCCTCATACGACAAACCTTTTTGGTAAGCCTTGCCTCAGAGACCTTTTCTTATAAGCTTACCTGGCGACTCCACTAGGGTGGTTTTCCCCTTTTCTTTGGTAGTTTCAATTAAACCATCTGGCGACTCCACAAACTAAAAGGAGATTCAACAATCCTCCTTTGTCTTTTAGAAGGAAGCCTCCCTTGAACTCTCCTATTGTCAAATAACTTTTTAGGAAGAGCCTTCCTTTAAGAATCATGTATAGCTCTCAGACCGCTACAATGAACCCAACCAAAAATCAAAGACAATGGTCATCTACTCCTTTCAAGCCGTTAGACATGTCAGCCATACCAGGCTACCCTAGGCAAATGCCACCCAAGTATGAGAAGTGGTTGCCTGAATTTACTAGTACTGATACAATCAGTGCTGAAGAGCATATAAGCCACTTTTGGGCATTCTTTCAGCTTCACCCCATTAATGATGATGTTGAATATCTAATCATAAAGTTGTTCTCCGCTACTCTTTATGATGCCTCAAGGCGTCGGTACCTAAGCCTTCCTGATGGAAGCATCAAAACTATGGACATACTTGAAGAGGCCTTTCTCAAAAGATGGAGTGTCAAAGAAGACCCTAATATGCTTCTCAAACGACTGGATAACCTTTCCAAATATGAAAATGAGTCTATTCGAGAGTTCCATACCAAATTTGAAACTTTACTGCAAAGAATTCCCGCAAGCCATCATCCGAAAGATGACTACCTTGTCCATATTTACACCAGATCTTTCAATGGCCAACTAGGGTATCTTCTTAGAGACAAAACCCCCCATTCCATTCAAGAAACCCAAGAGCTCTCTAGTAAAATAGAGGGAAACCTCCTTTCATCCAAGATTGAGGATTTTGCTAACCCAAGGGGGAGAATAGACACTAAACCGAAGATAGTTCACAATGATGAGCCTACTTCAGATCTATGTACCAGTATCGCCAAAATACAAGCTTCTATGGATGGTATCATAAAGAATCAAGAGGAAATGATGAGCAGGATTGTCAAGTTGGAAAGATCTCAGACCCAAGAACCCAGAGCCCCGTACAAAGGGAAATTCCAGAAAGGGGGCCAATTTTATAAACCAGAGAATGAGCATGATGTTTTGAATACTTTGGCCCATGTAAATGTTGTTGATGAAAATCCTTGGTGCTTGGAATGCAGTGAAGCACATTGGGAACATGAGTGCCCCTACAATAGTGTCCATCAACAAGTCAACAACATGGATTGTTTCATGGATTTTCCTCAAATAAATATCACAGATGCAGAACATCAGGAAGCCATGAAAGAAGCAGCCATATCAGCAAGGATGGCGATAATAAACAACCTGGATCAAGAATCATGAGAAAAGCTAAAGAAACAAGAATTTCAGGTGTACAGAAGAAATAATTTGAAACGACCAATTGTTGATCAAAGAAATCCCCCACCCTTGGAAATGCTTCTTCCCAAGACATCCAAGGCTGACAAGGTCAACCTGAATTTTGACTTCGAAGGGGCATTATCAAAGATGCATGTAAACGACCCCCTAAGGGAAGCAATCAAGATCCCATCCATCAAGGAATGATTTGACTCTTTCTTTTCGGGATCAGATGAGCCTATGGACCCCCCTATTATGTTGCAAGTTGATCACTTCAGGGTCCAATATGGTGAAAACCCTCCTTTCTTCATGACTTTGACAATGAACGGAAAAAATCTCAACAATTGCATGTTAGATACAGGTGTTGGTGCCAACATGATGTCACTAAAAGTCATGCAATAAGTGAGCTTGAAGGTCACACGGCCTTACAGAAATGTATGTGGTTTTGAATCTAAGGCCATACCCACACATGGGGTGGTTGAGAATGTTGAAGTTCGTTTGAAGGAGTACCCTGAAAAGATGGTCCACATTGACATTGTGGTGGTTGATGTCCCATATGTGTGGGGAATGTTGTTATCTAGGAAGTTTGGTGCAATGTTAGGTGGTGCCCTTGAGATGGACCTCACATTCTTGCAGTTTGGTGTCTCACTCCTTTGAAAAGTGGAATGGTAGGTCGTCTACTCAATGTGCCAATAACTGGGGACCATGTGCAGGATATTATTCACCCTGTCGATAATGAAAAAGCACAAAATGAGATGATACAAAATCTTCAAAAGTATTCTCGAGAAGACATGCCCTTTGCAACAGAGGAGGAATTTGATTAGATCGAATGGCCCAAGAGAGAAGAATACCAACAACTCCTAGATGAATTCAAGAACAAAGAAATCGGGACGGTGAAGATATTAAAGAAACATGAAGATGACGTACAAATCCACCCATCTCAACAAGAGGTTTTTACAATAGAAGCCCACCCCCCTCCCTCAGCACAATACAATAGGGTTTTCCAAGGAACGACCAAATACAAAGTTAGAAATTACAAGGAGGGATACATGGTATGGATGTGGGATACCCAGAAAGGAGAGCCAACTAATGTAAAAGGAAGCACTCAGTCATGGCTCAGACCCTTCAAAGTTGGATTGGAATCAGTTAACAAATCATATTATCTATCCACTCTGGAGGGAAGAAGGCGCCCATTACCCATCAGCGAGAACCTCCTCAAACCCCACCAAGGTGGGGGGACCTGATTTCACAGGTAAGTGTAGGTAAGTAGGCATTTTCATGTATTATACCATTTGCATTTCATGTTAGTTTGCTTCCACATTTGCATTGTTGATTGTTTTATTTTCAATATGTTGATTGTTGATTGTTACTTTTGGTATATATATATGCTGGGGTGGGATTACCGCCCCATTTTTGTTACTAATGCCCCTATCGAGTTTGAGTAGGTATGCAAGTTTTTTTAGGGATAACTAGGAGATCATGTCTTGAGGCCCACAGGTCCTAGACATGGAGTACCGAGAGCAGGATTGACCTGAGCATGGCCCTGGATTGCCCATCCTTTTCTTTTTCCATCAGCTTTATCTTGGCAGCAACAACAACATCCATCACCATTGGCTTGGTCTTGTAACAGATGAGGTTCTTTCTCCATGAGGTAATTGGTCCAGGTATCATGGTATGTGTCACTTTTGATCATTAAAATGTTTAAATGTATGCATCTGATTCCTTTTATCTCTAACAACTGCTTGGATCTTACATTAGCCCACTTGACTATGCTCTGGGAGATTGAAAGGGTATCCTAGCAAGCCCGTGCCCATAGGTCTGGGTTTGCCACTGGGAGATTTCTAAAAATCCATCATCCACTCCCCTCAGAGCACCACTATTTCATCTTATCTCCCACTCACTTCTCCCATTCCCCTTGTCCGGGCATTGGGTTGACCTATTTGTAGGATTACACCTTATCTCGTGGGAAGAAGGAGCTAAAGGCCCAGAAGGTAAAAGCAGCTGGTAAAAGATAAAATCCTAGAAATAAAACCTCGAGATGCTTCACCCAGGGATCCCCGAGAAGGCAAGAAAAATCCTCTTAGTAAGAAACAAGAGGGACCTGGAAAATATAAACAAGATCTAGTCAAGAGGATAGGGAGTCTCATCACGAGCCAACCTATTAGGTTCATGGGTACCTAATAGTATGACATTGGCACGATCTGGTTACCACGCCAGGTTAGTGACCTTTGGTTGCATGACCAAGGGAAAGGGGGTCTCATCACGTGCGATTCTTATCATCTCTGTGAAATTACTTGTGGGTAACATTGTCAGCTCTGGTCACCATGCCAAGGTAGTGTCCTCTGGTTAGCCCTTGAATAAAATAAAAATAAGAAGAAAAATAAAATAAAAGAAAAGAATAAAGGCAAGAATGGGCTTGGAAAAATTGCATCCATAATAGGTACGGCTCAGCTTCTACAAAGGCATCCACAGATAACATCATGCATCCCTGGCTCTCACTTCACCCACATGTTTGGACATCCCCAACCACATCACCTCACTTACATGGCTTGGATGAAACCTTCTTGGAAACTTCCCCTTTCTTGTGGATAATAGCCCAATAGGACGTCTTGTATTTTTCTCTAGTCTTGTACTGTAGGTTTTTGTAATGTCTTTGAGCTATTGACTAATGTATTAGGGTCTTATGCATATGTTTGATAATATTGATGATGAAACGTGATTAAAATTTCTATGATCCCGGTGACTGATGAGCCCATGGAGGGCGTAGCTTCTGATGTGCAGGACCATGCCCAATGGACAGGTACCATTTGGACCGGTACACATGGGGAGATGATCAGTTCAGACCTCCATGGGGCTGAAGAGCCCACTAGATCAATGTTTATACCCCATAAGGGGGCAGAGATAGGACAGTGGTTGATTAGGGTCTTGCACCGGAGAAGAAGAGGATGTTCCATCAGAGGCACTTTAGTGCAGCCCAGCCTAAGGGGAATGACCCCTTTTCAGTGGAACGTTGGCCTTGGAAGGCTCTTGATGCCCCCATCCTCACCATGACATAATTTAGCTTCATGGACATTCATGGAGGTAGACTGGGCAACAATGGCACATCTGGCATGTTGGAGAGGCTCCTAGGGGGCTAACATTTTGCTCCTGGATGTCTCAGCTTCCCTAAAAGGGGCTAGAGCCTCCCTTGAAGGGGATTTTACCTTTTTTATAGCTCAGTTAGGGTTTTAATTTGACAATTTAATGTAAAACCAATATTGTGGTCTTGTCGGCTATTTTTATGACCTAAAATTAATTAAGGTCATTGATACAGTATATATTAAGGAGTTTTAGCCTCATTTTAACATAACACATCACTCACTCATTAGTGAGGTATGATTTTTGCGCCCTACTTGGGTAATTTTTCTGGTTTAGTGAGGCGCAATTGTTGAAGGAAGACATTTCTTGGAATTTTTGGCATTTCTCTTAAAGGAAGGTTTACAACTAGGGTTTGCATGCTATTTCATGGTGATATGTAAGTGTGTTTTTTGCAAAACTTCTTGATTGAATGGTTGTATTATTATATTCTTGCATATATTTATAATTTGCTGATCAAAAACCCTAGCTGACAAGCAAGAAGGAGGAGACGTCCCAGGCCTAGGTTATGTACACCTAGGGCCATCCTGCTTCTAGGGTTTGGTGATAGAGCCTTGCTATAGCAACACTCTCCCCCACTACACTATCTAGTCTTGATTTATCTTTCATGCTAGCCGTTTTGCCAAGTTAACCTAAGGAATTAGGAGAGAGCATGAGGCCTTGCTTTAGAAACACTAGAGTGAGCCTCTCTCCCCTAAGGTTTTGATTCTGAGGCCATCCCATAGAATCACTTCAAAACCCTTACCTCTAGTCCTTAGTCTTCCTCCTTCAACCCTTGCGTCCTCTTCTAAATTGAGTCCATTAACCCTTAGGCACTGATCTTGGATCTCCAACATTGAAGTGAAAGTGATCAAACAACTCTCAAAACCTTTGCTAAATCGAAACCCTAACTAACTACTAACTCTAAGAAGGCTGATGTCACCCTTGGTTACTTCATCTTGACGTAGCAATATTCCTTTTATAGGAAACTGGATGGTGGTTTAATGCATTTATTGAATGAAGGATTGATTGGATACATTGATTGCTACATCATCTTGATATTTATTGGTGGAGTGCTATTATTTCATTGCTATATTAACAAACATTGACTTCGTCAATATTTATTGTTATAATTGCTTATATATTGATATCAGATAGTCTTATGAAGTAATAACCCATTGAATCATAACTTGCATATATTGGTTTGTTGTTTCTTTGTTCCAAGCAGGTGTTCTTCTTTGGGCCTACACTTCATTATTTGTTGTTTATCCGAGACTATCTATTTTGGTGGTGACCTATGAAGGGGGATCTTTACTTTGACTTTTAAACTTTTGCCTCTTCAAAACTCCAGGTTACCGGGGACGTCTCCCCTGGGCCTAACCTCCCTAAAGAGAAAGAACCTCCCCATCATGGTGAATGTTGTCACAAGAGTTGACTCTAGGCTGTAATAGAGCCAAGCCTTAGCACATTTTATATGAAATAAAATTTGTTGATTGATCATTCATAAGAGGCTTCTAGAACTAGGTCTGAAACAAACCCTTCACTCATTTATAGATTAGAAACGAAGAGACATGACATCGTTTGTCTAATTGATTTAATAAAGAAGATGGATAGAAGATAGGAGATGAAGAAGACTGAAACAAAGAGTTAGGTATCTAATTATGATAAGTCTAATCTTTATTTCAATGGCATAAATAACACCAAACTTCAAATATCTGAACACAGGTCTTGTCTTACTTATAACGAGACAAAGGAAAAGTTATGAACAAATAAAACTTGTAAATAAGGAAAAACAATTAAGATGCAAGTCTTGTTCTACTCATGACAAAACAGAGGAAAAATTGCACTTTAAGGAATGCTTTAAATTAGCTACAACAGAAGTATCACTGAATTGTAACCATTACAAGTTGAATTAATGAATGGAAGGAAGAAAGAGAAGTGATGAAAACTTCAGAAACAATAACACAGGAAGAAGACAGAATTAGATAGTGACAAGGTGTATAATCTTTTGGCATTCTTTTCTATATTTGCTGAAAAGGAATGCATTACAAACCCAATGAAAAGGCTCTCCGACTGTTCCCCCCTTCTTTTTTGTCAAGAAGATACAATAATATATGTCTTCTACCGCCTTTCAAATAACTGAAAAGTGATTTGTATTCCAAAAGAAATCCCTCTAGAAATGAACAGGTATTTCATGTAGGTATTGAGGTCGAAATCCTCCCAAAAGATAACAACAGTTACCATCAAATTCAGAAACTTTTCACCATAGAAAATGAGCCAAACTGCTGAAAAATAGGGCTGCGGTTATGGTTTTGTATCTCTCAAATAGTGATAGCTGTGTATAAAATGAAAGAGGTTTTTGTTCATCTATTTTTTCTGACCCAAAACCTCTCTCGGTTTCCTGATATATGTTTCCATTTTCCCCAGATCTGCCTTTCAAAAACATGTGTCAAACGGGAAAATTCTGAGATTTGAAAATTAGGGCTCAGAGATGGATTTGATTCTCCCAATCTGTGACACTTGTAGGAAAACTGAGGGAGTTTATTGATATATTATGTGTTAGTAACAACAAACTCCGACTGTTTCTCAAAATGATATTCGAGTCGCTCAGAATCATCATTTGAAAATGATGACTCAACATATTAAAAAACGCCACATTTCTGAAAACGAACCTCATCTTTCGGAGGAATTTTGACTACCTTCCTGAGCTCCAAATGAAAATATGAATGCACCAATGTAAATCTTAGGATCCGTAGATGTCAATTGACTATTTGAGCGAGCAAAACGACCTCTCCACGGTTGAGAAAACTAATTTTTGCTGAGGCAGTTTATCCACTAAAAAAAATCTACAATTCGACAACTAATAGGCCAAAAACAGGGGTCTCTTAGCCACCAAAAGTCCTGGATTTTGGCAGTTAATAGTGCAATTTTGGAGCATCGTAAGCCACCGAAAGTCCCAAAACCCGATTTCGAGATTTTGGGATTTCGGGTTTCGGAACAATGGTTAAACCTTTTACGTTGGCCGAACCTCCGATGGCTGAAATCCTGAAATGGTGATGTGACATTTGTGTGAAACCTTAATATAGTGATTTTATTTCCGTTTATTGCATTTTTTTCATGCCTCCTCATGAGATATTCCTCCATGTGGCTTGATGCGTGATGCTTGAATGCTTGGTCTCGACCGATACACTTTCGGCAGCTAAGGGCATATGAAACCTAAGATTTAAGCTACCGAAAGTCTGTACTTTCGGTAGCTAAACACTATAATTTTTTTCTTTCTAAGCTACCAAAAGCCAAAATTTCAATATTTGTTCCAACAATGACATTGGGTGGGATAGGTTCCTGTTACGCTAGTTTGGCCTTCTACGTCATAGCCATTTGACCTAGCTACAGACTGTACGATAACAAGATGCATTTTATTAATATATATAGATGAATTACATTTCCTAGGGACTATGGCCCCTTTTCAACTTTATTGGTTGACCAGCCTAAGTCATAATTACATAATACATTCTAATTCATAGGGATTAAAATCGAGGTGTTACATACCCCTCCCCTTATTTTGGCATTGCCCTCACTGTAAAACACCATTCTAATGTTATTAACATTACAAATCTAGACTCTCTAGCCTTTACTCTGCATAGGTAGCCCAACCAACTCTTTTATACATAGGTAGTTTGGCCTAAATTAAACATGTATACATAGACATTCCGACCCAAAACATGTATAATGATTTTCAGAATTTATATTTCTGGTAGCAATTCTAACCATCAAGATTCCCTTCCCTATCAACGTGTACAATGAAAAAAAATGAAATCCTTTCTCTGCCATGTAGTCCCTTAGGATGTTCCACTTATTTTTAGGACTCCTTTGCATTGAGCCAGGAAGTTTCAGAGTTGCGGCTTCAAGAACTCCAACTGTAACAGGTCCATTGGATTTTCTTCATTTTATGCCTTCATCATTGAGCTTGATTTCCTTCTAGTTCTATTTTTTTCCTGAGCTTCCATCTTTCATTGCCACCATCTCGACTGTATTATACACATACAATCATCATGAGATATCATTATAACAATTTCAATCATAAATGTCAAATCTATTTTATATAGGAAAACAAAATTTTCCAAGCATGAGCTTCTTGCTCATAATTCGTTTGAATCTTGCAGCTACATGCATCAATATTTATTATGGATTACAAAAATTCCATACCCAATACCATTATTCCTGCAATTTCTCAACTTTCAGTCAACCAAACTAATTGTTGGCATAACATAACAATTTTTAATTTCTCAAATCTGTTTATACACAGAAAATAAAATTCTCTAGGCATGAGGATTTTTCCCATAATGCTTGGCTCTTGTAGAAAAATGAATTGGTCTTATGTATGGGCTTACATCCATGCCACATCCAATACCAGTGTCCCTACAATTTCCTCAACCTTTCATTTAGCCACACAAACTGTTAGCATAACATAACAATTTGGAACTATTAATTTTTGAAATCTATTTTATACAGGAAAACAAAATTTGCAAGCATGAATTTCCTGCTCGTAATGTTAGTTTCTTGTAGCAAAAGGAATTGGTATTCCTTATGCAATTACATCCCAAACATATCCAAGACCGCTCTCACTACAATTTTCTCAATTTACATTCATCCAAACAGATTGTCAGTAATTTATGTACAATGGTAATAAGCGATATCAAAATTGCTTACAACTACAATTCAATTACTTCCACTCATTCTTGACATCAAATGAAATTCAACCATTGAATTTAATGAACCCATCATTCTTTAAACACATATTATGAGCCGATATTTTATTTCTTCTATCTAGAAATATTTTTATTACTTTGTCCTCGTGACAAAGATTTTCCATAATTCATCATTATTTAACTACTTTAACCTACAACTTTCTTGTTTCAATATCTAACAACTCCTGAAGTGTTTTCAACTTCATGAGTTATCAATACTCACATCATTTTAGTTGTTAGCATAGTCATTTCTATGTCACATAATATATACATGCATTCACCAACATGCATTAAATAATTCCTTTAATAC
>JZKD02S2227874.1:227063-237451 GCA_000966675.3 Picea glauca
AAAATTATTGTTCACATATTCGCCTCCATTATCTGTTCTTAACCTTTGAATTTGATGTCCAGATTGCTTTTCTACAAGGGCCTTGTAGGCCAAAAACTTGTCAAAAACTTCACTCATGAGTTTTAAGAAGTAAACCCAAGTACGTCTAGAAAAGTCATCAATGAAAGTTAAGAAATACTTGCACCCAGAAAAAGAAGAAGAAGAAAGTGGACCACACAAATCACTCTGAACAAGTTGCAAAGGACCTGAGGTGTGCCAAGAGGCACGTTTGTCAAAGTTGTCCCGATGATGTTTGCCGAGAACACAATCGACACAAACACCATCTCTGCATGAAACAAGAGGAAGACCAGTCACCATCTGTTGATTACATAGTTGCTGTAATGAGCGATAGTTTAGATGACCAAACCGCTCATGCCAAATTTTTCTCAAGTCATCACTATAAGCAACAAAAACGAATGAAAAATCCAATGACCCAAAGTTGTCAAACTTGTACAACTTGGTAATATCATCAGCAATTCTAGTTGCAAGAACATGCTTAGGACCTTTTAGATCATTGATTAGAACTTGGTGAGGTGAAAACTCGACGGTTTTACCTTCACCTGAATGAGTGGTTTGATATACTGATAGAAGGTTACAAGAAATATTTGGAACACATAATACATCATTGAAATGACCATTTTCTACCTGAATTGCCCTAGATCCTACAACACTTAGAGATCTATCATCACCAACAAATATTTCCTTGGTGTTACATTCATTTAGAGCAGAAAATAGGGCTTTATCCTTAGCCATATGATAATATGCTCCTTAATCAATAAGCCACTCATCATAATAAGAAGTAGTAGTAGAAGTTGTATTGAAGGAAAAACCAGAAGCAGAAAGTTCATGTCCATGAGAAGAAGAGGAAGAAGAATCAATACTGATGTTGTGCTTCTTCATCGATGCTTCTAATGCTTCCATATTCTTGAAACATTTGGACTCATCATGACCATATTTATTACAAAAGTTGCAATGTCTGTTAGTATTCTTACTTTTATATTTTGACCCTTTGTCACCATTAGGAGCTGAAGCTATTTGAGCGGGTTTGGGACCCTTAGGTTGTTTGTTGTTGTAGTGAGGATGTTGCTTCTTGGGATACTTGGGGTTATCTTTCTGTTGGGCAACTAAGTATTTGTTTGAGGTTCCTGCAGTGTTGATCACTCCAAGTTATACAAACTTATCTTCCTCTCTAATCAAAGAAGTACAAAAGGACTCAAGAGTGGGTTGTATATAAGCTTTCCCTACAGCCTTTTTCATGGCATAAAAGGTAGATAAAAACACAGGATATGCATTACCTAGCTTAGAAAGAATAATATATATGCAACACTCTTCCTTCATTACTATCTTACATTCTTCACATAAAATTCTGAGTGTTTTAAACTTAGATAGATAGTCTCCAAGGCAAGAAAAATCACTTGGACTCAAGTTCGGTATTTGATTTTCTAACTGTTGTGCTCGAATAATATTGAGTTTACCAAACACAGATTCAATCTTGTCCCAAGCTTCTTTGGGTTCATCAATTCCTTGAAGGTGGTACCTTAGATCAGGAGAGATGGACATTCCAATTAGTCCACGTGCTTCGTCATTCCTATTATCCCATTTGGCTTTCTTATCATCATCAGTGGGGGATGTTTCCTTTCCCATGGTAATCCAGTACATGCCTTTACTTCTTAATAAATCTTCCATATGGGATTTCCATTGGAAGTAGTTGTTGCTGGTAAGCACAACAGTACTTGTAGAATCCATATTAAATATGCAGATAATGCGGATTTAAAAACAGAAACTAATGATCTAGATGGAAAGATCTCGAAAAGTTATGCGGTTTTTAAAAAAAACGACACTGAAAACGGACTTCCGATGTGTGAGTTAAGCCCTTTTAAAAAAAAAGGCATAAACGGTAACCAAATAACCACGTGATAGTGTAAGCTACTTTATGAAGTGACCCACTTTTATAACGAGAAGTGGGGATCACTTTTACAATGAGGGTACCTTATAATAGAAAAGTTGCATGCAAAATAAATAACTCTAAAATAAAATATAAAACTACTTATAGTGATTCACTTTTATACTTGAAGTGAAATGCACTTTACAATTTTTAGCATGAACTTTTTCAAAAAAAGTAACAAAAGAGAGACTTGAACTCAAGACGTCTTACTTAATAAGGCAAGTTTTAACCAAATGGTCTACCAAAACATATTTTAATGTTCAGAAGGAGGATTATTGTTGTTGTTGTTGTTGTTGTTAAAGACAGCCTTGGAGAGCATGCTCCAAAAAGCTCCTTTCACACAAGAAAAAAATTTTGCTTCTCGATGACAACAAGGGTTAGATCTCGGTTAGCTTACTTGGAATATGCACCTTTTCCTATCTGTTTATGATTTTTTGAGATCACACAAGGCACGGGGAAAAGAGAATACATAGATATAAAAGAGTCGCAGCCCGGAAATAAAAAAATACAAACCGAAATAAAATCAAAACTTTGCAAAAATTTAAAAAAAATTGCGTATTCAAACTTTATACCTCTGAATCTGACTGTAATGGTTGTATCTTGGGCAAACAGAAACCTTTTCGAGTGAAACAAAAAGTGTTCCTGAATGAAACAAGTGCTCAGGATGCAATGGAATAGTCCTCTTAGCCTAGAAATGTACGAAAATGCCTGAAAATGGAGATGAGGCAACTCGGCTTCACGATCTTGATCTACAACAGGAGCAGGTCTTCAAACAGGCTCTGATACCATGCTCGACAACAAAGGTATTCCAACAGAGGATGAACACCTTCAGTAACCACTCACATAACTAGATCAAATATCAACACACCAATGTTTTCACGTGGTAAAACCCCTATGGGGAAACATCCACGGTCCCAGCCAACACGACCACTTGGAGCAGTTTATTAATGCAAAGAAAAAGATTACAGAGAGATTTTACAAGAGAGTTTCTCACAATCGATCATTGGAAAATGACCCTCCATGCTCTTTAAATAGATATCATGGACCAATCGTGTGTTAATCCACGAATCAATGGCCATTAAGATCGAGGAGAGTATGAACCGTCGAATCAATCTATGTCGGGAACATATCATGACCGTCAGATTTCCTAACTACAAATACATACTAAAGAAACACACTTTTACCTAACGACATATTAGACCAAGTAGATATTAACTAACTCCTAAGTGTCTAAATATCCTAACAAAAACAAGCTTCCTCTCAATTTATGATATTTATGATCTAATCGAGTGTGCCATATAATTCACCCAGGCCATGTAGTCTTCTATGCTTAACACCTTCCCCTATTTCATCTTCACTTATCGGCTCATTAAGAATGGCCACTACTCTTGTAATGATTGGTATGATTTATATTGTAATAATCCATGACCTAACCATACAAATTATGCTGGATAGACCCTCCAACTCAAAGAAAATGAAAATAAATATATAGAGTCATTCTTAGGAGGAAAACGATCATATATCTCTTGGACAAGTGCATTCCTATACTAAATCAAATTTACTTCACCCCAAACACTTTTGGAGATCCTTCCTCCTTAAGAAATCAATGTATGCAATCACTGGCCTCTCTACTTGGTTTGACTACACCTCTAGCTTATGCAATGCTCCAAACTGGCCGATTATTCAAATCAACTTGAATCGTTTCCATTGTCATTTATTTATTGATTCCCTAATACTATGTGCCATCCTTAATCTTTTATTGAACAAAGACTAGTATGTGGAGAACCTCAAAGATTATATTTTCAAACATACCCCTAAAGTCTTAGCAATCCATATCGCTAAGCTATTTAACTACATGGCAACCCATAGATTTCCACCTTCTTGGACCTCCCATATCATCTATCCCATCTACAAAAATAGAGACTAGATTGATTATAGTAACTAACACACTATTATGGCTTGTCATATCTTAGTTAAGATCTTTGTTGTGGATTTAGGTGCTCACAATGACTCCAAATGGGTAGAGACAAAGAGGTTGAGGGTCAAAGGACAAGTAGGATTCAAGAGAAAATATTGTACCAATGATCACATCCTTACTCTGAGTTCCATCATTGACGAGTCTAAGGAAAGTAAGCGTAAAGCATATTGTTGCTTGATGAAATTCTGCAAGGCACTTGGCATAGTCCTTCAAGATTTGGTAACATATAGGATTAAATATTTGTTTCTTCTACCCTTGGTGGTATTACTTGCGATGACACTATGATATCATTGTTGGTAAAGTGTAGATGAAGACTAGTCAAACATAGGAATTCAAAATCACTATAGAAGTTAAAAAAGTTTTCCCAGTCTCTCCTACATTTTTTGGATTGTACATTCATGATCTAGAGAAAATCATATCACATTCATTAGGTACTTCAAATGGTTAATTCCTATTGTTTGGATTCTTTGTTTTTATTCTCCTATTTGCAGATGACATGATCCTCATGTCCCACTCACTAAGGGACCTCCAAAGACAATTTTCCATCCTATATTCCTTTGGTGACACTTATAATCTTTGGGTTAATCTTGAGAAAACAAAAGTCGTGGATTTTAATATCCCTAAAAGGGAGGCAAGCAATGTGATTCTTACTTATAGAGGTGAGAGAGTTGAGGTCTTTTTGTATGTGTATTTTGGGGCTCATCATCTCTGAACTAGGGTTTATCTTGACTCCAGTAGTAGAGGCTAGATTGAGCAAGGGATATGAAACTGTCACCCATGTTGAAAAGAAATGTTTTTAGATTTAGTTTTAGGATATTCGATTGAAGATCTAAATCTTTTATTTTTTGGTCATACCTACCCTCTTGTATGCGTGTGATGTTTGGGGGCCATCCATTTAGCTAATATATTGAAACATGATCGATAGAGTGCTTGTCATGATGTTAGCTAAATATCTTCATGCCAAGAATTCAATGCCTCATGGTATCATTCTTGCATAATTCAGTATAGCCCCACTCATTGTGCTAATGATCTTTCATGTGGTGATAATACTAAACAAGCTCAAATGAATGGGAAACTCATAGAGTGGTATTCTTATATATTCACATCTTCCTATCAAATTCTCTATGGATCAAGAAAAATGTGGGATTGATTCATGTTGGTATGCAAGAGCCTCTTCATTGCTTCACCTCATTGACCTTCATATTGACAAATGACTCTCACATAGATTTTTAGTGAATGTTATTGATCTCTTCAAGGGAGAGATGAACATGCGGTATTCATACTAATATTTATAGAGTCTACCTTCGATCCACATGTTCTGATCCCAAAGAGCCACTTTCTCCCAAACTTCAACACTACTCAAATTTGTATCCCAAGTGTAGTGATGGGCTCATTTATCCCCTGAGGTACACTAGAATCTAGTTATCTTGTAGCCTAAGGTTCCCTCTCACATAAGTTAGAGTTTTCTCTTACCATCTTTGCATTGAGGTAGGTCACCATATTCCTCAGGAGAATCATATTTGTTGGATTTTCTCCTTAGAGCCCAACACAAGGACCACCTTATATTACGATGCTTTCCTTACTACAAGATAAGAAGGTGGCTATTTTGTCTTTTCAAAGATTCACTTGGTTCTCTCTAGACACTCATGGCTTATGAGGAGCATAGATGCTCAACCCTCTTCCTTCAAGATATGTTTGACCTTCACTAAGGACTTACTAGAGGGTAGTTCTCAAAACCAACATGCACCAAGTTTATTACCTCTAACCTCTATCACCCCTTTGACTCTAGTGGGAAGAGGCCCCCTGGTCAACTTCCAAGCTCACATGATAGACATGTGAGGTGTTGTACACCTAATCACTACCATGGCCTCATGTCCATTACAAATTTCTTTGTGGCCTTGAATGTTAGAATTACTTTTTTCAGAGAAACATATCTCGTCTAGGGAAACTCCTTATCCTTGAGCTTCTTCATTACTCTTCATCTTGTTGGGCTAGCACTTCTCAATTTCTTGCTTCTTGTTTTCTTCTTTTAAGTACTTTTTCTCTAGGGATTTGATTTCGCCTTCCCCTTGTTGTGCTTACATATTGTATTCATTGCAGTCCCATGGGCCAACCTTAGCCTTTAGTGGGCATTGATATATAAATTAAATTGAATTAAATTAATACTTTGCCATAAAGTTGGTTAAATGGATAATGTTCGTTGTACATACAATTTGTTGATCTGTCATTAAACATAAGACATATATTAAAATATATTTTAATATATGATTAAAACAATCAAATTCACATGTGGATGAAGTTTTTAAATTTCCACACATATAGAGTGAGTTAATAAGTGAACAAATTAGCCCCATAGGATAGCACAATTGGTGAGACGTGTGCACACTCTCTCGATACGGGGGAAGGTCACACGTTCAAGTCGTGTGTCCTTGGGGTTGTGATTTAGCATCCTTACCGTCCACTAACGTAGGAAAGTATTGATGAATTTCCCGTGCCTATGTTCCCTGGTGAANAAGTGAACAAATTAGCCGCATAGGATAGCACAATTGGTGAGACGTGTGCACACTCTCTCGATACGGGGGAAGGTCACACATTCAAGTCGTGTGTCCCCGGGGTTGTGATTTAGCATCCTTACCATCCACTAATGTAGGGAAGTATTGATGAGTTTCCCATGCGTATGTTCCTTGGTGAAAAAGAATTGAACAAATTCAATTTTTCTTACAAATCCAATTTTTACGTTAAAATAAAGTTTTTATTAAATTAAGATAATCTTCTATAGGTTAAAACTTTAAGATAAAGTTTCTCAATCAAATTTTTTATTAATTAAATAAAACTATAACTTGAAACAAAATTTCATGATAAAATTCCATCAATCACATAAAACAATACCTTATAAAATATATTTAATAAATTAAAAAAATATCACTTAATAAATTGCTCTCTACATATATCTAAAACGACGTATTTGTACAAATACAACGTTGTATTTGTACAAATACAACGTTTTCTAAAACAATACCTTATAAAATATATTTAATAAATTACTCTCTACATATATCTAAAACGACTTATTTGTACAAATACAAACATATATACCATTAATGATGACGTTTTGATCCCATCTATTCTTTACCCATCTTATTTTTGATGGAGTTATTGGGCACCTAAGTTTTCTCATTCCACTTTCAAAATATCTAAAAAAAGGGTGGGAGGGTTGAGTTGGTTTCCGTGGTTGACATATGTGAGTTGAATATGACTTTTGAATATGTGAGTTGGTGAATACGTTTGACTCACTCCTTCCTCCATATTTAGAGATAAGGTGGGAGGGTTGACTAAATTGTAGCCAAGAAGCCATTTAGTGATCTGCATGGAGGATGAATTTTCCTCCAGAATATAGATCACTCTGTACAAGCGTGAGACAGAACTGAGATAGAGAACATATTTTACATTTCCACTTAGTATCTGTGTTGGTGAAATTAGTGGACTATAATTCTCGTATTTAATAATCAAATAAAATGTTAAATATTATATTTATTATTATTTATTAAATATAAAATTTATAATAATTAAATCTTTTCACTGTTTTTAAATTTACATTCATTTAAATTTATATATTCTAAATATATTATAATCATATTTATATTATTTATAAATTATCAAAATTGTAAGAAATGTCTTCATGGTTCTAATATGTATATTATAAAATTTAGTTTATAATTATGATCATAATATTAGATGGTAAGAAAAATTGAGTTTAAGTCACAAATACACAATATATGGAAAAAAATATTATATTTAGATTCCCATGTCTCATGAAACACACACATTAAATATTTCATTTGGTAAGAAAAGCATGAACCACACACATTAAATATTTCATTTGGTAAGAAAAACATGAGTTTAAGTCACAAATACAAAATGTATGTATAAATAAATATTCTCATATCTCGTGAACCACACACATTAAATATTTCATTTATCACCATCAAGATCTCAAAATCCTACCCCGGATGGGGTGACACAAGGCACAATTGTGCCACACGGGATTGAGCTGGGACGCAACATTAATGCATCCACCGACCCACGTCACCGCTGACCTTAACTCACCATGGACATGAGCAGGTGCATTCAAACGACGAGGCCCCTCGCGCAAGGGAAGGGTACAGGACATCAACGCACTAACCAGGAGATTTTAATGGCTATGGCGGGCATTTTAACACCAGTTCTCATTGTCTAGTTCTCATTTTCACTCCTTCCAGCCTCCCCGTCGATCTCACCAACTTTCAAGAGCAGAACTACCTTTCGAGAGAGAACCCAGGCAATTCGTCGGACCACCACCATGCCCCGAGCAAGAGGGAAGCCGTGAAGGGGAGCTGCCTGGTACATGGCGGAGTCACGACACAAGAGAAAGAAGAACTTTGAGATTACTATAGCAATGGCAGCTAAGAGAAGAAGAAACAGACCACGCATGCCTCCAATGGCGTACGTGGAGGAAGTCATCCTAGAAGGAGGCCTGGAGAGCCCCCCTGAGCACACTTTGTTTATACTGCCGGACAACTGGAATCCGAGACCGAATTTTGGTCTGGACAGCAAGCCACCACCTGCAAACAATCTGCTCAGCCCCCATGCCACCAGCTCAGAGACGCGTTACTCTCCCTGCTACGTAGAAGAGGAGGTTCCCCCCGAAACTACCAGGGAAGCGGAGGTGCACACGAATCAGGAAGCAAAAGAGACCAACCCTAAGGGGTTAATTGACAGCCATCGCCCGGAGCATCCACCTTCAGTTGACTGGGGATACTTCAATCTCATCTTTGAGATGAGGAATCTGCTGGATGACCAGATCTTCTGCCTGGCGAGAATGAATCAGAGACTTGACATGCTCTTTGCGGCTCACTCCAAAACTCTGCCAAAGAAACAATGTCCGACATGTGTGCAGGCCTATGTGCTCCCAATAGGATGGCGACAACACGAGGACGAGGACAAGCGCGCAGGCTCAAAGGTTACATAATGCTCAGAACCATACTTTGCTTTTCTTGTTATAATTTAGGCCTTGGGCCAGCTAGTTATCAACTTTTCTTAGAACTAGTCAGGGTAACTAGTTTCATGCTCAAGACTAATAGTCCTGGTTTCCTTTGGGAAGGATGTGACACTGTAAATTTTGTTAATTTTGTGAATTGGGTGACAAATGGCATGGGATGTCCAGCTGTCCCGGTTTCCTGTTCAGGCGGGACAGCTGGCATTACCAACAGCTTCTGTATTCGGTTTATGGTAATATAACAGGCTCCATCTTTTTATTTAAACAAAAAAGATCTCAAAATCCTATGTTGGTACAACAAAACCAAAGAAATAATTTATATTTTATATTCTTAACACCTATAAAGATTTCTTTATAGTTTGAATATGTAATGTACAAAACTCAGTAAATCACAACCAGAAAAAATCTGTAATTCACTTATGTTGTCGAATTCATTTTTTCTAATCTTTTCACCCATAGTATACACTCTTTTTCACACATGTAATTCCATCACACCAATTCTCTAATAGGTAAGAGGCTCAAAGTTCTTTTTCACACATGTAATCCCAACTCACGAATCTAATAATAGCGTAGAGGCTTCAAGTTCAATTGATCCCAAATCCGAATATTTTAATGTGATTTTTTCTTACACCCAATATTTTGTAGAATATATATATATATATTGTGTGTGCGAGAGAGATTTCCATGAGATTAAAACAATAAAACTTTCTTTAAAGAAAATTTAAAAGATAGTATATGCACATACACATGAGACGAGTTTTTTTATTAGGATGAAACATTTAACTGCAATATCCCAATAAAAAAAATAAATGGGTAGTTTCTTATCCAACTAGTGAAATCTATAGGTTCAAAAATTTGTTCCATGTGAGTGTTGATAATCTCCTTTCCAAAACATTCTCTAAAAAACTCTCAAAAGGGGTAAAATTGTTCAATTTCATTGAAAATTTCTAGTAGTGGGAAATAGACATTTAGAATGACACATTGGGGCACTAGTATTGAAGGTATCATCTTAGAATATCTCTAGTGGTGTTGGACGTGAATCACATGGATGTGTGAGTGGTGTAACCTAACTTGACTCATTTTCATTGGAGATTATTTCTTCATTTTGGCAAATATCTCCAACACAAACTATAATTATAACTATTTGTATATACTAGTGTTTTTTTTTAATTAAAACAATAAGGATGGAAACATAAGATGAGGGAAGGAGTTTTGTTCTACTTTTGACATCTATCTACTGAAGTAAGAGTTCATAATGAAATCATTGATCTCATCTTGGGCTTTCTATGACAACCTCGTAGTTTAATAAAGATTTGAGATTTACAACATTCATATAATGAATGAACATAAACTCATTAAAAGAGACACATAATATGGATGACTAAGCATAT
>JZKD02S2227874.1:244568-260747 GCA_000966675.3 Picea glauca
TCCTTCTCCTTATTGTCTTTACATATTCTACTTGTTGCGGTTCCATGAATCAACTTTGGCCTTTAGTGGACATTGATATATAAATTAAATTAAATTGAATTAATACTTTCTCTAGAAAATATATGTCTACTATTCCATAAAGTTGGTTGAGTGGATGATGTTCACTGTACATAAAATTTATCTATCCATCATTAAACATAAGACATATCTGAAAATATATTTTAAGATACAATAAAATCCATCAAATTCACATTAAAGTCAATAATTAAACAAATTCAATTTTTATTGTGAATCAAATTTTTATGTTAAGGTAAAGTTTTTTTTGGATTCATGTAATCTTATAATGCATCAAAAATTTTAAAATAAAGTTTCATAATCAAAGTTTTTATTAATTAAATAAAACTATAACGTAAAACAAAATTTCATGATAAAATTTCGTGAATCAAATAAAACAATACCTTATACAAAATGTTTATTAAATTTAAAACAAAATATCACTTAATAGATTATTGTTTATGTATATCTAAAACGAGGTATTTGTACAAATACAAACATATATACCATTACAATGACGCTTTCATCACGTCTTTTCTTGACCCACTTTATTTTCGGAAAAAAACAATAGGCGTCGTAGAATCCAATCACTGGTCAAATTTGGATGGAATTATTGGGCACCCAAGTTTTCTCTTTCCACTTTCAAAATATGAGCAGGACGTTTGATATTGGCTTTCGTGGATGACATATGTGAGTTGAATATGAATTTTGAATATGTGAAATGGCAAATAAGTCACTTTCCACAATGAAGTTATATTGAGTAGACGGTGTATTATAAGGACGAAGGTATCAACAAGATGGAATATAGTGGAAAGGATGGTATCAAGTAATGCATAACGAATGGATATCTGGAAGTGGGACTACTAAATGTAGTATAGGATGGAACCTTTCATATAAGGTTTCAATGGAGGATTACCAAACATAGGAATTAGAAGGATGGTTTTTTGGCAAGATACTATTTTTAGTAGTGGTTTAAATTTTTTCTGGAAGGATAGTTATCTGTTTTGTTATTTTTAGAACTGATCTTTTGGACTAATGGCGGTTGCTTGCCTTCCAGTTTTTAGAGGATACCCTTAGATAGTTAGAACTTGAGTTTTATTTCTAATTTAATCAATTTTAATACGTTTTATGAGATGGAGTCCTCGGTGGTAGGGCCTTCATAACTACTGGTTTTTGTTTACTGTGCTGGCAACCTTTCTATTGGCTAACAAGACTCCTTGGATGACATATAAAGTCAGCGAACTCATGGGCATTGTAGACAAGAAGACTTGGGGACATGAAGGTCTCTTCCATCCTACAGACGACTTAAATTACTATACAGGTGTTGGCAGTAAACTGAAGAATAACCACTCCTCATTAAAGTCTCCACAACACATTTAATCATCTCACACAAGGTGGCGAAGTTGCTATCTTCGAGAACTGTTGAGGCTACTTCACATTTATCTACTTTTGAACTAAGTAGTGAGTTACCCGAGAGGTTGTTGAATTCCTTGAGGGATGGTGAGATTGGTTTACTGAACCATGTAGCTCTGGGTTCGGGTAATGGGCTACCTGCGTGGTGTATTGGGGATGATTATGTCCATGATTGTGAGAAGGTGGGGTTTCGCAAGTGGACGATGCTACATAGAGAGGCTACAGGTATAAGTTCATTCTGCACACAGAGGGAGGCTTTGCGCGTGAAAGATATGTGACACAAAAAAGTGACACGGGTTTGGAAACCTAAGAAGGTTAGGCATTGTTTGGTCATAGGAATGGATGTGGGATTGGAGGAAACTTGTAAACTATCCCTATGCACGTCGGTTGGGAGGTTTGCATACAAGTATAAGAGTAGTATTCCTTTCTCTGAGTGGATGAAGAAGACTTGGTCACCCATTATTGGGTTTGACCCTGAATATTTGACACTGCCATGCAGGTGGTTCAGTCTGGTATTTAAAATACCGGAAGACGTTGAGCTCATACTAAATGGTTTTTGGGATTTTGAGGGTGGAAACATCATGCTCAAGAGGTGGAAAATGAGGTTTTATCTAGCTACTGAATTTTTCAGCCTTCATCATGTGTGGGTTCTGCTTCCAAGTTTTCCACTCAACTTATGGAACAAAAAGGCCATGATGGCCATTGGAAATTTGCGTGGTCGCTTCCTTAAGGTTGATGAAAAGGGTTTACAAGATCCTAATAAATGTATGGAACATGTATTAGTTGAGCTGGGCTTACACACTGGTCTCATGGAATCTTTGGAGTTGGACTGTCATGGTCAGGTGATGGTTTAGAGACTTGACTACTAAGGTTTACCATTTCATTGTAATTCATGTAGGCAGACAAGACATCTGTGCAATGACTGTCCCTTTTCGACTGGAGGCAGAGTTTCAGAGGATTCTATGGAATCACTTACCAAAGATCAGTACATGAGTGAAGGGGATGCTGAAGAAGTGCGGGCTTTTACCTCAGGGAATGTTGAAGACATAACAGAACTCCTCTCGGGATCTTTTATCAGTAAGTTAATATTCTATTTCCCTTCTTTTTATTTTAAGCTATCGTCATGGGAGAGCGACTTCCTGGATAAGTCTTATCCTACTACTAATTTACCAGATACCGAGAATGGTGGTAATTCAAAGGTTTCATCTGATAGTGGAGAGTCCAACTTTGATGCTGATAGGAACATTGTGGCCTTACCTCTTTCTTTACTTTCTCATATTTTTCTCAAAGCTAATACTTTACAGCCTAAGGGGGATTGTGATGCTTCTACCTCTCAGGTGTCTATTGTTACAGAGATGGAACATTGTTTAGATTCAGTTACTAACATCTTGAACCTGACTCTGACTAGTGGTTTAGTTATCCCTTCACCTTTTCCAACCCATTGGGGTTTGGAATCCTATCATGGAAGCTTACACAGTGTTTCGGGTGTTAATGTGACCTGTCAAAGAGATGACAAAGGGAAGACACTGGCTTGGTCCTGTGGTTTAGGTTTGGAAGTTTGTCCTATTAAAACTCCCAGTGCACATAAAATATTAGGGTTAGCATCTACCACTGGTGTTCAGAATCTAGTTCCCACACTTGATATGGGGGTTCTTAGAGGCATGAAATACCTCACAAGGGAAAAATCATGATCCTCTTAACCCTAAACTTAAGAGGGATAGGTGGCACCCTAAAATTTCCAACCTTGGGTAGAATTCTATCAAATACTAAACTGAATATTATTTTTTTCCAAGAGACTCTAGCCCCGGAGGAAAAGGCTAGGAAGTTTATGTATTCTATTTTCCCAAATTGGATGATTAGTGTTGTTAGCTCTATTGGGAAGTCGGGCGGACTTTTGGTGGCTTGGAACCCCAATGTTTTTGAGCTGCAACCTTTTCTAAGTGGTGGTGGAATTTTATTGATAGGTATCCACATTCCTGATAAAAAAAGGATCAATTTTATAAATGCATATGGTCCATCCTCGAGTCAGAGACAGTTCTGGGAATAGATGGAAGCTAAAGGATTATTAGCACAAGAGAATCTCATCCTTATGGGGGATTTGAATTTTACTACTAGCATTGATGAAATGTGGCGCGAGGTGGCCTTATCCGATCCATTGGCGGACTTTTTTAAAAATCTTTTTACTTCTAACCATTTAGTGGATGTGATGCCTGCGATGTTGTTGCCCACCTGGCGTAATGGTAGGAGAGAAGCGAAGGAGATCCAGAAGAGACTAGACAGAGCATATGTTTCAGAAACACTCTTATGTGATGCTGCTAGGTACATATCATGGGTGGAGTTCCCATTTGTTTTTGATCATGCGTCGATGATACTTCAGTTATATTATGGTTACAAGCTTGTTACATACTCCTTTAAATTCAACCGTAGATGTTTGCATGAAGAGTCAATTTGTGACCTAGTTCAGTTAGTTTGGAGTAACCATCAGGAAGCAGAGGGGTATGGAGCACAAAGTAGACTGACTAGGAATATTTCTGTGTTGAAAGCTCGGGTAAAGATGTTTTAGGTTGAAAAAAGAAGGAACTTTTAGCCTTTGAAAGTTTAGAAACAGAGATCACACAACTTACTAAGAAATTTCTAGAAAGTGATCATTGTCATGAAATTAGAACTCTGTTGAAATCTCTTTAAAATGATAGAAATAATTTTCTTCTGGATGAGGAGGAGCGCTGGCGTTTGAAGAGTAGGGAAACATGGATAAAAAGTGGGGGCAAAAATACGAAATATTTTCATCATTTTGAAAACTACAGGTTGAACAAAAAACATATATGGGAGGTTAAAGATGACTCACGTCAGGTTCATTATGGACAAGATGTTATTAAAATGGATGCATAGAGATATTTCAGTTCTTTCTATAAAGAATCGAGCATCAATACGATTGAGGATCAGGTGGCATCGGTGGGATTATTTCCATGGATGGTAAATGAGAAGGAAGTTATGCTATTAGAGAAACCCGTTTCAAAGGAGGAAGTCTTAGAGGTATTCAAATCTTTCGCCAAAGACAAAAGTCCCAGCCCAGATGGATGGACAATGGAATTCTATCTGTATTTTTATGATTTTGTTGCAAAAGATTTGATGGATGTTGTTGAGGAATCACACTTGACTGGAGAAGTGAACAAAGCTCTTAATTCGAATTTTGTTGCACTTATTCCAAAAGTTAATGGTCCTGCCACCTTTGAGGAATTTCGCCTGATTTCTCTATGCAATCTTTGCTATAAGATATTTTCTAAAATTATTGCTAAACGTATCAAACCGATCCTGTCCCATGCCTTCTCTGAGGAACAATTTGGGTTTTTAAAAGGAAGGAAAATTATAGATGCAATCGAGACAGTGTAGGAATGCCTACAAAGTATCAAAGACAAAATGCTTCAAGAATTAATGCTCAAGATAGATTTGAAGAAAGCCTGTGACTTTGTAAGTTGGTATTTTCTCAGGCTGGTCTTAATTCAATGTGGTTTTGGTCTGCCAATGACTAAGTGGATTATGGATTGCATCACATCAACATCCTATGCAATTTTAATAAATGGGGAGCCTTTCGTTTTTTTCAATAGTGGAAGAGGGCTTCGACAGGGGTAACCACTGTCGCCCTTACTTTTCATTTTAATCATGGAAGGCTTGAATCAGGCATTAAAAAGAAGTCAGAAGGAAGGATTACTGACACGCATTAAAGTATCGAGGCTAATCAAGGTCCTACATCTTCTTTTTGTCAATGATATTCTCATTATGACTAAAGCATCTATGGTGGAGTGGCAGCAAATTAAAAGAGTGTGGGGAAGATTTTGTAATTAATCTTGTCTTAAGATCAATCATAATAAAATTTCTTTCCTATAGTATGGTTTGTAACAAAATATTTTGGGGAATTTAAAAGCTATTTTTCATTATAATTCCCTTGATCTTTCAACTGGCTTTAGGTATCTTGGCTATTATTTAAAGATTGAGAGGTACAGGACAAAGGTCTGGCAGTGGCTTATTAACAAGTCTGAATGTCAGATAAGTCACTGGTGCAATAGATGGATTACTATTGGGGGTTTATTAATCCTAATTAAGGCAGTTCTCGAAAGCCAACCAGCCTATTGGTTGGCACTGACAAACTTTCCTTCCCAGATCCTTCAAAGAATTCGACAGTTAATATTCAATTTCCTTTGGTCCAGGTGCAATAAGGATTATGGCACCGAATTTTAAAGGAAAAATGCTTCCCCTTTGTTTTTGTTGCTCGTTGGCTGCGCACGATAAACATTGTGGATGATAAAGGATAAAAATCCTGGAAACACCTATTAAAATCATTACATATCCTACTTGATTGGTTGGCTTGGCGACCAGGGATAAGACACTCTATTATGTTGGGTAGAGATCACATTTTGGGATTGGGGGAAGGGGCGATTTTTTCTAAAGAGTTGATCTCTGCTATCAATAGGAAAGGTGTACACTACCTATATCAGGCAATTGTGAACCTCGTGTGGGGATGATTGGCTCAAATTGGATATCTAGCGATGATCTAGAATTAGAGGGTTGTCTTGCTTTGGAATGGAAGCTATTTCATAGATCTCTCATTAACAATGGTGTTCTATTAGTTGAGAATTCGGGCGAGCTAATTTGGTTGGGGGGAGATGCGTCGGGTCAGATTTATGTTAAAAACACATTTGTGTCAATGGAGAAAAATAGATGGAACTTTGTGATAGGTGGTTGGAGGAAAGCGTTATGGTCCTGGGCTTGCCCATTTAAAATAAAACATTTTACTTGGTTAATTGCAGAGAATAAAATTCTCACCTGGGATATTCTACAACACAAAGGTTTCTTAGGTCCGAGCATGTGTCAGTTATGTAAACAAAGTTTGGAGACAACATATCACTTTTTTGTGGGATGTACTTTTGTCACAACGATCTGGATTAAGATTACATTATCCTTAAATATCATAGCTAGGTTGACAGGAGATACCCTATCAGGTTGTTTCAAATCCTGGAAAGCTCAAAACACATTGTATCCATTCTTACCGACTGTCATTTGTTGGTATATTTGGAAGGAAAGGAATCTTTCCATATTTGAAGATGGTATTCCCAGTTCACAGAAGGTGGTTTTTCTTTCGATTTTGGACATGAGGGATTGTAACTCCAAAAAAAAAGCTTCCTGTCGTGGTTTCAATCCTACAAATATGGAGGGGGGGGGGTGATTGGTTGGTTCGATGGGGAAGCTCAGTGATCGGGCAACAATTGCGAAGCTGGTGGAAGAATTAGGACCAGTGAGCACATAAGTTATAAATGTTTTTTCAACTGTGGGACGGGAACTAATACTAAAGTTGAGCTCTTGAGAGCATGGGCCCTCTTCACTCTGGCATCTCGCCTTTCGATTTTGGAGATACATATTCAGGGCGATTCAAAAATCATCATTGAATGGCTGAAGGGGAAGGGACTACTTCTGGTGGCTGCCTTGGAATGCTAGAAGGACTCTCTCAGGGAGATCATCAAGCTTTTTTCAGAAAATCTCCTTTGCACATGTTTACAAGGATGATAACAAAGTTGCGAACAACCTATCCAAACATGTGCTCTTACAAGCACCAAGGAGAATAGTCTACTATCAGTGTGATGAGGAACATGAGGGTCCTCATCAGTTTTTAGATCTTTATTAGTCTTTATGCTCTTGGTTTTTCATGTTTTTTTTGTGGATGTTTGAAGGCCACTAGCCTCTCCATGGTTAGATCTGTCTAGTGTATATTTTTTGTCCTTTTGTTGATGGGTGAATTTAGATAAAGATTATGGAGTATGTATATATGTTCCTCACTCTATTATTTCTGAGTGTTGGTTTTAAAAGTGAGGAAGGCTCTATCCGTATTATATTTTTGGGACATTTCTGTAAAGGAACAATTTATATTTATATAAATATAAAGCGTAATTTTTTGTGGAAAAAAAAGAATAAGTCACTTTCCTTTGTATTGAGTAGATCGTGCAAAGAGATACGGTTGGAGGGTTGACTAAATTTTAGGGAAGAACCCATTTAGTAATCTCCATGTTGGATGTATTTTCTTTTTTTTCAAACACAGTTGAATTATTTAATCAATAAATAGGATTTCACAAGTGAATTGGGACAAGGTGTTAAATTTTATATTAATTATTATTTACCAAATATAAAATTTATTGGGATAAGGGGTTAAATTTTATATTAATTATTATTTACTAAATATAAAATTTATGATTGTTAACAATTTTAGTTGTATTTTAATTTACTTTTATTCAAATTTATATATTTGTTTTAATTGGTATTGATATCATTTATATAGATCATTAAAATTGTTAAAAATTGATAATTTTATTTTTCATATCATAAAATTTAGTATATGGTTATGATTATTGTAACAAACCAAGTAGAATATATACTTAGGGATTATTAAGTAAAAGATTTATTAGGTAATTAATTTTTCCTAACATTATAATAACTAAACAAAGATTGGTCTAATGATATTAATTAAGTATTTATTAATTAATTAAAGGTTATAATTTTGATTAATTAATTAATTAATTTACTACCTATTACATTCAATAACATGCGTATTAAATTTAAAAAGATTAATAAGTTATATTGTTTAAATTAAAAAGGTTACGTATACGGAAGGGATAAGGGGCATTAATAAACGGATAGGGAACATTAAATAATTGGATAAGGGGCATTAACTATGTGTAGGTAAGGAAGTAAATGGGGTGAAAGGGCGGTGAAGGAGGGATATGAGGGGAGGAGGTTTACGGAGGCAGGGAGGATCATTCTATGGGGAATTTCATTTTTGGAGGGTTCTCTTGGATTTGCACAGAGAGAGGAGAGTTTGAGTTCTATAGTCGGATTGGATCAGTACAGGGGGCACCGGTTTGCTGGAGGTTTTGGGCACGGGGGCCAGGATATCCATATGATATCCTAGAGCTAGGAAGTTGTCCTGGTTGGCAGGGTGGAACAAGGTTTGGGCAGTGATGACACAGTTCAACAACGAACAACAAGACAAGCGAAGGGTTAGCATCAGACCAAGGTATGTTAATTTATGTATTTGTTTTATGAAATTTAAGGAATATGATGTGTTATGAGGCTGTCCGTAAGCTATTATGTTATCTCAATAAATTTATATGTTCTGGTGATTAATTTATTTGTGCAATTGAAATGATTTATATCAATTTTTTTTATTTAATGTCAGTTCACATGGTATCAGAGCTTTTTGTTTGAAATTTGGGCCTGAGGGCCAAAGCTCCAAGCTCTAGCTCCAGTCCCACCTAACCTGCAAACCAAATGCACTATTATTTTGATTATATATAAACAAATCTAAATATATATAAACAATACGAATTGAAAACGAAAAGGTATAATGATATACAAGTGGAAAATGTTAAATATTTTTGCTAGTGTATGCTTATTGTTATGCATCCACACCTTGAGTACGTGCTTTTTTTTTCTACACCCAAGTCCATGTAAAAATGTTGAACTGCTGCCTCATCACGTTTCTGGATCCTCCAGCCGAGCTTCTCTACAAAACTGCACATTTTTTCCCTTCTGCTCCTGCTAGCCCCACACAAACAATCACGCTAAAAACTACAAATAGAAACCACATAAAAAATTACCATTACATGCGTTATATAAACCAGTTCCCTGTGACCAGTAAGAAGATGGAATCCATGAAAACCTGAACAAGGTTGAGCATCATTGTGCTGTGAAACGAATTTATTCACCTACTCCACAACTACACTACTAAAAATCCTCAATGGTTATTACCAACAACTACCGAACTGACGAATTCATGAAACTACATAGAATTTACAGAGTTAATAGGTAAGAACAATGAAAAATAACAAATGGATGCCAGCGGGAGTGGAAGCCGTGACCGTTGAGCAGCAGAAATGTGTGGTGAAGAATACAAGGGAATTTGAAAGCGTGTGGAGATCATGGTGGTCATGTAAGATCATTTTCACCCAAATGTTTGTCTAACAACAACTCTAGTGAAGAAATATTCCCATTTCTTCTTCCAAATAGAAATTAAAAAGAAAAATAGAATACCCAAAATCCACTATAATTAAAATCCACTATAATTAGAATCCACTATAATTAGAATCCACTATAATTAAAATCCACTATAATTAGAATTCCTAGATTGACTTAAGAAACAAGATTAAGACACTAAAAACAAGACAAAGAAACGACTAGGTTATTGTTAGAAACTTTGATGGCATATGATGTAAAAAAAATCAAACATAGTTCAAGTCACAACCCATTTAAGCATCCTAGACACAAATCATCCATGACCACACTAAAGTTATTAGTTGCAAACTGCAGTTTTTTGTATGTGAAAACCTGTGCACTTGTCTGATGCACATGTATGGCAGACATAATGTATTCTCCGAGGCGCTTTCTCTGTGAATCCATAGAGTTAACTAGAGTGTTGAATACGTTGTACTGCAGATTGTATGTTGCATTTTTAAGGGACGAGAATACATTTTTTTTCTTGCGCCGTTTGCAGCCATAGCAGTTGCCACCAATTACCATCGACAGAGCCACTAGAATGGAAAACACTGCCAAAATTACCACCATTTCATGCTTTGCATGGATGCTACTTATTTCCTGTGACAATACTGCAGGAGATGGGGTAGGAGGTTGAATCCCACTCATCGTTAGGTGGGTAACCCAGGAATTCTCTTCAACCTGACCACTTCTAAACTCATAGCTCCATTATTCTTATATATATCGATTCCACCTGATTAACACTACCCAGCCCTCCACTGAACTATGATGAGGTAAGCAGAGAGACGTTAAAAGCTTAGTTGGGTAACGAGTAGTGCATTTTAAAAATGTTGAACATGGATGGCTAAAATTTGTGGAATCTGCTTGATTTAACAGTTGCAACAACCTTATCCAACATTATGCAGAGAATACTATTACAGAATATAAGTGGAATATGGTCCATGACCATTCTAAAGGTCGTAAGAATAAGAACATTTTGTCTTAATTCAATACAGAGTATCTTCATACAATGAATATACCATTGCATTCATTGAAATTTTGACATACAGTTTACCTAAGAAGTTAGACCTAATTCTAGAAAAAGCTGTATACGACCAAATTCCATCACTGAAAAATTACGGTATCCTGCTTTGGATGAAGTGAATGATCACTTCTCATATATTTCATTTTACATATATTCCATGAGATTACACGCTCTCAAGAGATGAAACAACGAATTAACAGAAACCCAACTCACCTGTTGTCTCTCCCAAGGCCTTATTTTGAACTTTGAAGGCGAAATAGGTGTACACTGGATGTGGGTTTCCTCTCAAACTTCATATTTCTCCACTACACAAAGCATATGCTTCCTTTTCACAAGGAGGTGTGTAACAACAACTACTTGGAGTAGCCCTGCAATCGCTGCCAACAACCCTTCTGGATGAGAAAACTGTCAGAAGACTAAGTACGTCCATTGTATACTTTGCACAACAACTTGCATATGTTGTATCATCCTAGTCCTAGGCACTTCTGTGAAATTGAAAAGAGCCATAGCCTTGTATGGCCTGGGGCATCTGCTTCTTTAATCCATACAATAGATCACAAGATCAATCCTTTCTACCGTTGAAAAACTGAAGAAAAAAAAAACCAGCTCAAAACTCTAAAGTCTGGCCCAGCTCCAAAGATACCTTGTTAGCTTTAGCCTTCTATCCCTAAAATATGCCATGCACTCCACAACATGATCAACACATAAATCTACTATACCTCATACTGAAAGTTCCATAAATCAATGCCCTTCAACTCCTGCACCATATCTAGTCATGAACAAAATCCTTACAAAAATCAGACCTACTTTCCACGATCAAACTATGCATATTCTGCCTTTGAAGCAAGATAAATTCAATGTTACTCAACTACCATTCTTCTCACTGTTTTGAATTCTTATCCAAGCTCTGAGAAATGCCATAGAATGAACTAGCAAGCCCATTGCTGAAATGAAAACATAAACACAACTTGCCTTCCTAAAAAGCCCGTGTTTTCAGAACCCAATTCAAATCCAAGCTGCCATTGATACCAGTTCCAGACCTTGAAGGTCAAATTTAATTGAAGCTGTCAGGAAGCAAGACGGATGAGATTTCGTAGGTCAAATTTAATTGAAGAAAGATGGATGAGTTACCATCAACCATGATTGAATTCGCATGGAAGGATGGGAGAAATGCGTCCATCTCGCCGAAACTCCTCCAAAGACACCAATGATTCTATACTTAGCAGCTCTTCAGCGCCACTGGTATGCACAAAGCCATGACCAGACCAGTACCAGCGCACACGAGGCCATGAAGAGGAGTCTCGAAATGGATGAGCACCTAGGGGAGGGGGCATGTGGGCCTCATGCGAGGACCCACAATGCCAATTTCTTATATATAAAGTATTTCATGAGTAATTTTTTTTATATATATTTTTTAATTTCTAATTGTTTAAAATTAATTGTTTTCATTTTTTATTTTAATTTTAATTATTTTAAAATAAAGTTTCAAGAATTATTTATTTTAATTTTAAATTCTTAAATAAATTGTTTTAAATTAGTTTAAAATTTAATTAATTAAATTTAATTAGGTCTTTACACATGTTAAATTAACCAAATTAATTATGTATTTTGTCTTTTTTTTTAAAATGAGTAAAAAAAAAAATTGAATTATTTCACTTAATTAAAGGGTTTTGAACCCTCGACCCCCACCAAGCGATGTGCCTTAAGAAGAGAAATAACACCAACACGCCACACATATCACTTTTACAAATAAATTCGCATATAAATAGTTTAATTATCAATAATAGCAAGGTACTATCCTGAAGAATAATCTCTGATTATCCAAGCGTTAGGCTCATGAGACCTTACACACAACTCATCGAGCCAAGCGCCAAGTCCCTCCACTCCATTCCACCAGTCAAGTCAATGTTAAATCTCAATGCAGCATTCGACAACGCCAACACTACATGCCAAGGAAAAGCTCTCGAGTCAAGCATCGAAGGATATTTAGTTATAAGCGAAAAGTTAAAAGGACTTAGACTAGGACAAGGAAGAAGGAGGCAACACATGCACTAGGAGAGTAAGCATCAGAATTGGAGAGTATGGCGCAAGGCTAGCGAAGCTACAGGGCAAGGGAACCAATAGTTTTTTTTTCATAGGGGCGAAGAAATCAAGCTTAGACGCTTAATCCTAACCCTAACCTAGCCAATCCCCTAAAGGAGTAATGTCTGTTTACAGACAAGTAAAGAAAACTTATGCCTAACCTTGTTTCTAGTTTGAGTAGCACCAATTTGAAACATCCTGGAACTCACCCTGACAACTTTGGTTGATGTAGGCTAAAGCCTATAGGATGGTCAGGACTTGAGGGAGTCGAGGCAGGGGAGCGTCGTCGCAAGCACCGCCAGTGCCACCACCACCATCGCCCGAACTAACCCTCATACTGCGCTTGTTGGAAGCCATTAATGAGACATAATTAGAACCCTCACCATCTGGAAAGGATAATCCAGAAGAATCAAGGGATTCAGGAGGAGGACCTCCACCCAAAGACATCACGCGAGAATTGCAGAAGATCAAACTTATGGAGTTTTCTAGGGGTCACGCCAATGAATGCGCGGAAGCATGTTTGTAATGCATGACAAGGTGTTTTGCGTTAAGGGACTATGCGTCAAACTCAAAGGAAAAGATCACAATTATTCAGTTAAGAGACAACACCTTGTACTGGTGGGGCTACTTGGAAAGACAACTGCACCTTACCCCAGACATAGTATCTTGGGAACTTTTGAAGGAGAGGTTCTGAAGGAAATATCTACCAGCATACTACGAGGAACAACAGGTACGGGAATTTCATGCCTTAGTACAAGGAAACAGAACTGTAGAAGAATATGAGATCAGATTTATGGAACTAGTCAAATATGTTTCGTATATGGACAATGACCAATGACAGGCACAACACTTCGTCTATGGATTGAACCCTAAGATAAGAGATATGGTGCGGATGTGGAAACCATATTCAGTAGTGAAAGTGGTGGAAAATGCGCATTATTCGGAAGAACACATGAACTTAACCCGGGGTACAAGACCGACATTTCCGCATCGCCCTGGATTCATAGGAAAGGCCCCAAGGACATTTCCTAGGGGAGGGGGATCAAGGCCACCGCCATATGGTAACAGAGTCACGCCAAGGAAAATAGATGCATGGATTTCAATGGAAGCGAGTGCAACATCTCGTTCATCACCAACGGCATAGACAGGTCCATGACTATCTCAGGGAACAACGAGTAGGGGTAGGGGTTCTAGGGGAAGGAACTCATTTCAGAGACAGTTACATAACAGTGCACAGGTTCAATATCATGTTACCTGTTGGGGGTGCGAAGGACCCCATTACCAGCGTGACTGCCCAGAGTTACAATCAGGGTTTGTGCATAGAGAAGAAAAGGAACCGATGGGAAGATCAAGTAGCAACCACCAGATTTACGCAGCGGTTAATAACCATCAGGTTGAACATCAATCTGCAATGGTGGAGTCATCAGGTACACTAAATCATATCAATGTCAAGATTTTGTTTGATTCTGGCCTGACAGATAGTTTCATTTCACCATTTTCATTAGAAAAGAGTGGGTTGGCAGTCTATGAGCATGATGACCTTAAACAAGTCGAGATGGCTTCGGGGGAAAAACAAGCAGTAGGACCTAGTGTTGATAATTGTATAGTAGACCTGGGAGTGTGTACTACCAGGTTGAAGGTATATGTCACTTCTCTTGGGGCGTATGACCTAATCATTAGAATGGATTGGTTAGCAGCTCACCGAGCTTTGGTAGATTGTTTCACAAAGAGGGTGCTTTGTGTCGACGATGAAGGAATACCAGTAGAGATCCAGGGTGTACAAAGAAAAATGTCGTTACGCTTTATATCAACTATGAAGGTTAAGTGATGCTTGAGGTAAGGGTGTCGATTGTATGTAGTGGAAGTAGTGAATGAAAGGAAATGATCCACATTGGATAAGTACCCGGTATTGTTAGAATTTAAAGATGTTTTCCCAAACGAGTTACCAGGATTACCTCCTGAGTGCGAGCTTGATTTTACCATTGAGCTAAAACCTGGTGCAGAACCAATTTCCAAAACTCCATATCGGATGACAGCACCAGAACTTTGTGTGTTGCAAATGCAGTTGAAAGAGTTACTGGACTTAGGGATAATAAGGCCTAGTGTTTCACCTTGGGGAGCATCGATAATTTTTGTAAATAAGAAGGATGGATCCTTACAACTGTGTATAGACTACGGGGACTTGAACCATGCTACAGTGAAAAATAGGTACCCGATGCCATGAATAGATGACCTCTTCGATCAAATGAAAGGAGCAGCAGTATTATCAAAGATTGATTTATGATAAGGGTATCATCAGTTAAGGATTAAGGAAGGTGATATCCCAAAAACTTCCTTTCGAAATCGGTTTGGACATTACAAGTTTGTTGTATTACCTTTCGGATTGACCAATGCACCAACAATATTCATGAGCCTCATGAAAGACGTATTCCGGAAGTACTTAGACCGTTTTGTACAAGTCTTTTTAGATGACATCCTCATCTATTCCAAGAATGAAAGAGAACATGAGGAACACTTGTGAATAGTGTTGTCCTGCCTTAGAGAGAACAAATTGTATGGGAAGTTGCCGAAGTGTTCCTTCTTCCAGAAAGAGATCCACTATTTAGGTCATATCATTTCCAGCGAAGGAATCTCTGTGGATAGAGAAAAGGTAAAGGCCATTATGGAGTGGCCAGTGTTGAAAAATGCCCATGAGGTGAGAATCTTCATGGGGATAGTGGGTTATTACCTGAGATTTGTAGAAGGATTATAAAAAATAGCGAAACCCATCACCACTTTGCAATGCAAGGGGGTTAGGTATGAATGGATAGAAGAATGTGATAGTGCATTAATTGAGCTTAAGAGGTTACTAACCAGTGCGCCAATTCTACGAGTGTCGGATATGGAAAAGGACTTCATAGTCTATACGAATGCCTCGAAGCAAGGGTTGGGGGCCATGCTAATGCAGGATGGAGGAGTGATAGCCTATGCGTCAAGGAAGTTGAAGAAACACAAAGAGTTATACACGACTCATGATTTAGAGTTGGCAGCTGTAATGCTAGCTCTAAAAATTTGGAGGCACTATATTGTGGGGCGAAACTTTGAGCTCAAAACGGGCCATAAAAGTTTAAAACATCTCTTCACTCAAAGAGATATGAATGCCAGGCAAAGGCGATGGAGTGAGTTTATGAGTGAGTACAATTTTGGTATTTCGTACATCAAGGGAAAGGAAAATGTGGTCACATATGCCTTGAGTAGGAGACCACGTATCTTCTCCTTGGTAACCTTAAAGGTCAATCTGAGGGAACATGTGTTGACACAACTCCAACGAGACAATTGGTATTTAAAGATTACTTCAAACCTCTAGAGCGGGAGGCAGTTAGACCCAAAGTATGAAGAATATAGCTTGGAAACAGATGGACTGTTAATATATCGAGGAAGGATGTACATCCCTGAGAATGGGGATATTCGAAGAATCATACTGAAGGAAGCCCATAGAGCACTTTATTGTGCGCATCCGGGTGTGAAGAAGATGTACGCAAATATGAGGAAGCTCTTCTTTTGGGTAGGCATGAAGCACGATGTAGTCC
>JZKD02S2227874.1:261736-278212 GCA_000966675.3 Picea glauca
GAATGTAAATTTTACGAATGTTTAAATGTTATTGATGATGTTGGATATGATGCAATCTATTTTGGATAAATGATAATCTTATGAATGGGTGTCGAAATTGAATTATGGGATATTACGAGATCTATTTCTAATTGGAAAACTTTGATGTTAATTTATCGGTACAGGGATACCAAATTGAAATGATGATAGTATGCAATTACATGATGATAATGCATAGAAATGTATGAGTTTTTGTTACAAACTAATCTGCAGGTTATGGGCTATGAAATAGCCAAGGGATAATGATGATGAAAGTGGATATCAGGACCACTAAGCAAGAAACATTATGGTATGAATATTGTATGTGAAATTTATATTGGTTTGGATGCATTGCTATGATCTGTGGATCAGTGCATGATTTCAGGTGATGACACTACCCAAAAATGAATAAACGATGACAAAACCTCCAACAACATGGTGCCACTGTATATTCCATTGTAGGGTGTGGACCCTAGTTATGATTAGGAGGCTTGGAGGCATTTCCCACCGTGTATCCTATGAAACCTGAAGTCATGGAAGGATGGTGATAGTTCATGCTCCCCAATCCGTGTGATGATGACTGTCAGATGCCTGTTGGGGAAGCTTGGTCGAGATAGTGACACTTCCGCTTACAGGTTCTATTTGGAGTTAGGTCATTATAGTTGACGCTCCAAGATAGTCCAGCAGAGGAAGGATAGGAATGGAGATGGAAGTAGATTAGGGAGGAAGGATGCGTAGAAATAGTTGAGAGAGTATGGAGATTTGTTTGATGGTGTAATTTAATGTTTTCTCTTCAACAAAAAAAAAAAAGAGAAATGTGTATATATGAATATTCATAATTACATAATAAAATTGATGAACTGGATAATAGCAATTAAAGAATTTCTCAAACAATTGATTGGTTTGTTGTATTTTATAAAAGACTAGTCTTGCTGACTGGATTCGATGCATACATAAGTTACTAAAGGATTGTAGTTTTGATTATTAGTACATGAACGAGACTTGTATGTAGTAGCTACACATACATTTCTTGTACATATACACTAGTATGTATGAGTTTTCTTGACTTACTTACTGATAATGTCGGTTAATTGTTATGAATGTGTGAACCATGTTTCTTTTCCTTTGTACCATAAGATACCTTAACTTCAGGACGAATTTTCCTGAAGGGTGGGTGTATGTAACAACCCTAGTAGAATATATACTTAGGGATTATTAAGTAAAAGATTTATTAGGTAATTAATTTTTCCTAACATGTTAATAACTAAACAAAGATTGGTCTAATGATATTAATATTAATTAAGTATTTATTAATTAATTAAAGGTTATAATTTTGATTAATTAATTAATTAATTAACTACCTATTACATTCAATAACATGGGTATTAAATTTAAAAAGATTAATAAGTTATATTGCTTAAATTAAAAAGATTATGTATATGAAAGGGATAAGGGGAATTAATAAAAATATAGGGAACATTAAATAATTGAATAAGGGCCATTAACTATGTGTAGGTAAGGAAGTCAATGGGGTGAAAGGGCGGTGAAGGAGGGATATGAGGGGAGGAAGTTTACAGAGGCAGGGAGGATCATTCTACGAGGAATTTCATTTTTGGAGGGTTCTCTTGGATTTTCACAGAGAGAGGAGAGTTTGAGTTCTGTAGTCGGATTGGATCAATACAGGGGGCACCGGTTTGCTGGAGGTTTTGGGCATGGGGGCCAGGATATCCATATGATATCCTGGAGCTAGGAAGTTGTCCTAGTTGGCAGGGTGGAACAAGGTTTGGGCAGCGTTGACACAGTTCAACAACAAACAACAAGACAAGCAGAGGGTTAGCATCAGACCAAGGTATGTTAATTTATGTATTTTTTTTATGAAATTTAAGGAATATGATGTGTTATGAGGCTGTCCGTAAGCTATTATGTTAGCTCAATAAATTTATATGTTCTGGTGATTAATTTATTTGTGCAATTGAAATGATTTATATCAATTTTTTTTATTTAAAGTCACTTCAATTATGTCTTGATTCTCAAGGGTTATGATTATATCTTGATCCTCAAAGGAAAATATAAGTTGAGTCACAAATACAAAATGCAGAGAGATATGATTAGCTTTTTATCTAGACTCTTGATGTCTTATGAACCCCATACATTAAATATTTTTTTATTAATTATCATTAGGATCCCAAAATCATAGGTTGTAATAACAAAACAAAAAAATCCATTTGACATTTTATATTCTTAATAACTATAAAGATTTCTCTAGAGTTTGAATACAAAATATACAAAATCATAACTAGAAAAAACATCTAGTAGGAACTCACTTATGTTTTTGAATTTATCTTCTCCTAACCTTTTCACCCACATTATACACTACATTTTTCACACATGTCATCTCAACCCACCAATCTAATAATAGGTTACATGCTCGAAATTCAAGTGATCTTAGTGAGATTTCCAAACCCTAATATTCTAACTTGACTTTTTCTTACACTCCATATTTTGTACAAGAATTATAATTTGTTGTTGAATCTTTGAACACATACATTGAGAGAAAGTTCCATCAGATGAAAACAATAAAACCCCCATACTTTAAGGAAAATTCTAAAAGCCAGTGCATGTACACATATAGAGGACTCTATTTATTAGGAGGTAAAATATTTTCTCCATGTGAGTGTTGATAATGTCCTCTCCTAAACGTCCTCTAAAAAAACTTCAAAATGGGTGAAAATGTTCAATTTTAACAAAAAATTCCAGTAGTGAGAAATATACACTTAGAATGACATAGTGGGGCAATGGTATTGAATGTCTCATTCTAGACTATTTCTAGYAGTGTTAGACTTGTATCAYGTCRATGTTTGAGTGGTATAACCTATMTTGACTCATATTCATTGGWCATTATTTTTTTGTTCTGGCAAATATCTCCAACACAAACTACAATTATAACTATTTATATGTACTAGTGGTTTTTCATAATTGTAGTGACAAGGATGGAAACATAGGATGAGAGAAGGATTGTGTTCTACTTTTGATGATGATCTAGTGAAGTATAGGTTCATCATGAAATCATTGATCTCGTCCTTATCCTTTTATGGAAACCTCATAGTTTAATAGATATTTGAGGCTTACCAAAGACATCTAATAACTATTATTACATAAACTCATTAAAAGAGACAGATACTAAAGAGGGATAAGCTCATTCTACACCATAATAATGTATCCATTGATCTAAAATTATATCATTTAGAAGAGTATGTGTTTATATCTTTAGAATATACATGATATTAGCTCTTAATGGAGATCAAGGTTCTATAAAGGTGTCCTATAAAGGGTTTGTTCATAGTCTAGAGTGTTGGGATATTTAATATCTATAAGGAGAATGTATTACCTGAAGCACTACTAAGACTTAATGATAAAGAGGGGACTTGTAAGATAACAAAACATCCATGTTTAACTTCAACAATCCATTATATTTATAAGAAAATTACTATACACAAATCCTAGAACATTACATATATAAATAAAATACATATTAGATGCATGGTATCTACTAAAACATTAAGCAGTATCATCAGACACCATTCACTCCACAAAAATACACAACACGAGACAACAAGAGGTTCTTCATTACTTTCATATTCACCACTTGCATTGCATTACACTACCCACAATGGGGAAGTGGATAAAACTTAGTTACATGCAAAAATACTCTCTTAGATAGAGCACACAACATATAATTATATTATGCTACTACTTTATTTTCTCAGTCGAACCTTAGACCATATACACCACTAGTCTGAATTTTCAACCGTGACACCACATGAATGGTTTATAAAATATTAATAGACCAAAATAATAGACATTAATGAGAGATGAAAGAAAAAAAGAAAAAGAAAAAGAAAATACAATGCAAGCATTATGAAATTAAATGAAAGAAAAGAAGAAAAAAAATAGAATAAGAAAATGATGAAAAGGGAGAAAGAACAATGGGGAGTGGGAAATGAAAGGAAAATAATGCTTGACCTTCCCCTTACTCCTAGAACTTCTTATATCCTTCAATAACTTGACTCACAAATGATCTTTTTGGTCGAGAGGAGAGGATGCAAAAAGGAGTCTAGGTATGAAAATTGTTGAATGGTTCATAGAGCCATAATCGTGCATTAGAACCCTATAATTGTCAAAAAAAAATATTGAGCAACCATTTGAAGATAGTTTTCCTATTTGATTTTCTAGAGTAAAATTTGTATTGTCCATTGTGCTTAAATTGTTGTGTGAATGTACTTTTATGTTCTCTAGTTTTGTTACTTGCTTCCATATAAGGTGTTGATTCCCATTAAATTAAATATCGATGTATCATTTTTATTCATTGTTTGAATTATTAGTTACAAGAAATGGTTGATGAATGTTTTGCATGGTAAGATTCAACCATCAAATGGATGCCCATTATAGATAAATTCATTTGCAAAATGTTTTTACATTCCTAGTAGTTTCTTCTTCGAATTATTACTTGGTTGTACACCCACACATATTACATTGATATAAATTGTGAATTATAATCAATTCTTGTCCTTTATTTAATCAATTACAACATGTATACAACCTAGAATCTCTATCCCATTGCTTAAAAGAGATTGATGGTTGAGATAAAACTATTGTTACCATAGCACTTTCCCCTAACTTGACATTTTATTTACATTTCTATGCATTTAGTAATTCCATCAATCTCCTACTAGATCATTGGGAATTTTATATGAATTTCATATGGTGTAATTAAATCATAGTCTTAGTTCCTTCATTTTCACCCATACGCCATCGATAACTCTAATGTAGGAATTGACCTCTCATCCTTCTATTTGATAGATGTTACGTGGTAATATATCTTAGGAGCATATTGAAAGAATTGGAGTGGTTCATCATCTAGATTTCTTTGTGGTCAATAGAGCCTATGACGGCCACTATTCCCTATAGCCATATGTAGCAATTAAAAATGTATTAACGTAATTCCATATGAATGAAAAATGGATGGCAATAAATAGATTTCAATGGTGGTAGATTGGAATGTTCCCTCCCATGGAAATAATTTGAAATGTTTCTTCTGCTTGTAAGCTAAAGATCGATTTACTATTTAATTGTTGGTTGGAATTTGCATTTATAGATGGGTGTCAATGTTCAGCTAACAATGTCTTTGTTTTGTATTAATGTTGGAGCATGATGCTTCTCTACCATTTCTTCCCTTCCTCAATGTTGGAGAAATTTAGAGTTTATGAGACTACTTTGATGTACGTAGGTAATTAATTGCATGAGAATATAGGTTGCTCATTTTTTCATTAACAATATTTAATTTGTTGCTCGGTATGTGAAGATACACTTGTTTATCTTTGGAGTATTAATGGTAATTGTATCCTCAACTCAAAGCATATAAATGTTTTAATATACATGCCTTGTTTTGCAATTAAGACACAAAACATTGCTTTAGAAAACAATGTTGATGTGTGGTGCTTTGTCTAATTCAATAAACAAAGTCACCATTTTTTTTTTAACAAAGCCAACATTTTTTTAAATTGATTAGAAAATAAACAAAACCACTCAACTCAAGTATATATTAGAGTTTTGGAAGCAATTGTGTGTGCGTGTGCCTTATTAAGTATATACTAAAGTTTTGGAAGCAATTGTGTGTGATTTATTTTTAAAAGAGAAGCAAGAATGATTTGAATGGTATGTCATTCAATTGGCACTTGAAAATTGAGCATTGCAAATAGAAAATAACATAAGTTGTTGGAAGTAGAACAAGCATAGAGACATAGATTATATAAGTTAGTGTTATGTGGGTGCATTGTTCTGATAGGGCTTGAGTACAAGCAAATGATTCAATTTCATTGATTGAGTTGGACACCTATCATGATTGGCATATTTTACAACATGAGTTTCATTTTGTTATTGCATTGTTAGTTGGTTATTTGAGTGAAAATTACATCGAGGATGGAAGTCTTGGATTCATTCTAAAGACGAAATAACAAGATTCATTTCTACAAAGGATCTGTGTTAGTAAAGCATGAGGGATATAAGTCTCTCATTTAAGGCTCATCACCAACTATGCACTTACTTCATTGGTTGGCTATGCTGACTTGTAACTATGTTGATCAAGTCAAATAATTACTCCTCTATCTTTTATCATGGTTAACTAAGCTTAACTTGCATTAATCTTCTAATTAGGTAGGCTTATCAATCATTTACACTTCTAAAATATGCATCCAACTATACCCTCCCATGATTTTAGGTTCGTCACTTTTACTCACCATCACAATGTTAGGATATTTAGAAAATCAGGAGTTAGTTAAGATCTACTTGTTCTAATGTGTCGTTAGGTAAAAGTGTGTTTCTTTAGTATGCATTAGTATGCATTTGTAGTTAGGAAATTTGACGGTCACTATATATGTTCTCGACATAGAGTGATCCGATGGTTCATATTCTCCTCGATCTTAATGGCCATTGATCAGTGGCTTAACACCTTATTTTTCCATGATCTCTATTTAAAGAGCATGGAGGGTCATTTGCCGATGATCGATTGTGAGAAACTCTTTTGTAAGCTCTCTCTGTAATATTTTTCTTTTGAATTAATAAACTACTACGTGGATGTTTCCCCGTAGGGGTTTTACCATGTCAAAACATCAATGTGTTGATCTTTGATATGGTTGTGTGAGTGGTTACTGAAGGTGTTCATCCTATGTTGGAATACCTGTTTTGTTAAACATGGTATCAGAGCTTGTTTGAAGACCCACCCCAATTGTAGATTGAGATCGTGAAGCTGAGTTTCCTCATCTCTTTCTTCTACTATTTTCATCCATTTATGGGCTAAGAGGACTGTTCCATTGCATCCAAATCACTTGTTTATGTCAAGAATGTTTTTTGTTTCACTTGAAAAGGTTTATGTTTTCCCAAGATACGATCATTTCAGCTAGATCCGGACGTATAAAGGTTGAATACGCCCTTTTTGAAGTTTTGCAGAGTATTATTTCAGTTTTATATTGTTTGTTTCTGGGTTGCTACTCTTTTAGATCAACATATTCTCTTTTACACGTGCCCTGTGCGATCTTGACAAATCATAAACATATAGGAAAAGGTGCATTTTTTGGGTAAGATAATTGAGATCTAACCCTTGTTGTCATCGAGAAGCGAAATATTTTTCTTGTGTGATAATAGTTTTTTATGAGCACACTCTCTAAGGCCACCAACAACGACATCAAAAACAACAACAACACCCTCAATCCTCCTGCTAAACAATACAATATGTTTTGCTAGCCCACTTGGTTAAAAGTTTCCTTATTAAGTAAGAGGTCTTGAGTTCAAGTCTCTCTTTTTGTTATTTTAAGCTAACCAAGATCTAACCCTTATTGTCATCTAGAAGAAAAAATATTTTATTTTGTGAAAATAGTTTTCTTTTAGCACACTCTCCAAGGCTGTATTCAACAACAACAACAATCCTCCTGCTAAACATTACAATATGTTTTGTTGACGCACTTGGTTAAAAGTTTCCTTATTAAGAGGTCTTCAGTTCAGGTCTCTCTTTTTGTTACTTTTTTTGAAAAATTCCATGTTCCATTTTAAAGTGTATCTCACTTCAAGTATAAAAGTGAATCACTATAAGTAGCTTTAATATTTTATTTTAGAGTTATTTATTTTGCATGCAACTTTATTTTATAAAGTAACTTCATTGTAAAGGTGATCCCCACTTATTTTTTATAAAAGTGGGTCACTTCATAAAGAAACTTATTTGTAAAAGTGAGGTTATTTGGAGGGGTATTACCACCACATGTTTATTTGGTTACCGTTAATGTCGTTTTTTAAAGGGGCATAATTTTCATATCTGAAGTCCATTTTCAATGTCATGTTTTTTAAAACCACCTAATTTTTCGAGATCTTTCCATCCAAATCATCAGTTTCATTTTTTAAATCCATATTATCTGCATATTTAATATGGCTTCTTCCAGTAATCACTTTCTTACCAGCACCACCTACTTCCAATGGAAATCCCATATGGAGGATTTATTAAGAAGTAAAGGCTTGTACCAAATTACCTTGGGAAAGGAAAAATAATACTGATGCTGATAAGAAAGTACAATAGTCTAATAGGAGTGAAAAAGTACGTGGACTGATCGAAATGTCCATCTCCTGATTTAAGGTTCCACCTTCAAGAAATTGATGACCTCGACGAAGCTTGGGAAAATCTTGAATTTGTTTTTGGTAAACACAATATTATTCGAGCACATCAATTAGAAAATAAAATATTGACTTTAAGTCCAAATGATTTTTCTTTCATTGAATACTATCTATCTAAGTTTTAAACACTCATATTTTTATGTGAAGAATGTGAGATAAAGTTGGAGGAAGAGCATTACATATATATTATTTTTTCTAAGATATGTAGTGCATATTTTGTTTTTGTATCTACATTTTATGCCATGAGATCAGATCTCATAAAGGCTTATCAAAAAACCACTCTTGAGTCCTTTTGTGATGATTTGATTATAGAGCAAGATAAGCTTGTAGAAGTTGGAGTGATCAACATTGTAGGTACCTCCAACAAAGCCTTAGTAGCTCGATAGAAAGATAAACCCAAAAATCCCAAGAGGAAACATCCTCACCACAACAACAAACAAAACAAGGGTCCCAAACCCACTTAGACAACTTCAACCCCTAATGGTGATAAAGGAGAAAAATATGAAAATAAGAAGACTGACAGACATTGCAAATTTTGGGATAAATATGGTCATGATGAGTCCAAATGTTTCAAGAAGATGACATATTTAGAAGTAGTGATGAAGAAGCACAACATCAGTATTGATTCTACTTCTTCTTCTTCTCATGGACATGCACTTTTTTCTTATCATTTCTCCTTCAATGCAACTTCTACTTCTTCTGATGAGTGGCTTGTTGATTATGGAGCATGTTATCATATGGATAAGGATAAAGACATATTTTCTTATCTAAATGAATGTAACACAAAGAAAATATTTGTTGGTGATGATAGATATCTTAGTGTTGTAGGATCTAGAACAATTCAAGTAGATAATGGTCATTTCAATGATGTATTATGTGGTCCAAGTCTTCCTTGTAACTGTCTATCAGTATATCAAATCACTCATTCGGGTGAAGGTAAAATCGCAGAGTTTTTACCTCACTAAGTTGTAATCAAGGATCTAAAAGATCTTAAGCATGTTCTTGCAACTAGAATTGTTAATGATATTACCAGGTTGTACAAGTTTGACAACTTTGGGTCATCATATTTTCCATTTTTTTTTTGTTTCTCATAGTGATGACTTGAGAAAACTTTGGCATGAGTGGTTTGGTCATCTAAACTATCTCTCATTGCAACAACTGTGTAATCAAAAAATGGTGTATGTTATTGCTCTTGTTTCATATAGAGATGGTGTTTGTGTCGGTTGTGTTCTTGGAAAACACCATCGGGACATTTTTGACAAATGTGCCTCTTGGCACGCCTTGGGCCCTTTGTAGCTTGTTCACAGTGCCTTGTGTGGTCTACTTTCTTCTCCTTCTTTTTCTGGGTGCATGTATTTATTAACCTTCATTGATGACTTTTATAAACGTACTTGGGTTTACTTCTTAAAACTTAAGAGCGAAGTTTTTGACAAGTTTCTGGCCTACAAGGCCCTTGTAGAAAAGAAATATGAACATCAAATTCAAAGGTTAAAAACAGATAATGGAGGCGAATATGTGAAAAATAGTTTTACAAGTTATTGCACTACACAGGGCATCCAAATGCAACACACTATTCCATATACACCACAACAAAATGGTGTTGTTGAGAGAAAGAACCATACATTAAAATAAATGGTTAATTATATGATACAATCTAAGGATTAAGTCTACAGTATTGGGAGAAAGCCATCAAATGTGAAAATTACATAATAAATCGCACTCCCACAAACACTCTTAAAAATATAACACCGCAAGAAGATTGGACTAAAATTAAACTAGATTTAAGTTACTTCTATGTATTTGGCAACATAGCATGGGCTCACATTCTTGATGAGAAAAGGAAAGCATTGCAGCCTAAAAGTGAGAAGTGTATATTTTTTTGTTATTCTGAAGATTCAAAGGTTATAGACTTCTTCAACCACATTGTAATGACATTATCATTAAAAGAGATGTTACATTTGATGAAAATCTATTGTTCTATGAGCCTAATTTGATAATTGTTCCTTCTTCGGCATGCGATCCATCATCGATGTTTGTGGCTTCTTCTGTTCCTATTCTAGTTTCTTCTTCAGATGATAACAGTGAGGATGAAAATACACCTCCTCCTTCTCACCTTCCTCCATATGATTCCATTGAACCTATACCAACACCAACACCAACACCATTGCTTCATAGATGGGTCTGTTCAACATGAGAAACAACTGGTGATCTTGTCGGCGATCCTTCAAATCAGCTTCAGACAAGTTCTTAGTTCCAATGAACCTATTCTCTTTTGGCTCAAGTTTCAGAGACTCGTGATCTAGAGACATTTGCAGAAGCTCCAGGTAATCCAAATTGGGATACAACAATGAATTAAGAGTATCATTCTTTAATGGCAAATGATAATTTGGATCTTGTACCTCTTCCAAAAGGAAGAAAAATTTTCAGATGTAAATGTGTCTATAGAACTAAGTATGCATCATATGGAATTGTTGAAAGACACAAGGCTTGGTTAGTTTCCAAAGTATTTTCCCAAGTTGAAGGAATTGACTATAATGAAACCTTTCCCCTATAGCCAAAATGAATTACAGTCGCCTTGTTCTTTCCCTTTTTGCCTCACATAAATGGGAGGTCCATCAAATGGATGTTAACTATGCCTTCTTGTAAGAATAAATCTACATGGAACAACCTCATGGCTATGTCCAAAATTAATCTAACCTTGTTTGTCGCCTTAAGAAATCTCTTTATGGTCTTAAGCAAGCTCCTCAAGCTTGGTATGCCAAAATGGACAACTTTCTTATTGACACCAGATTTTCTAGATGTCATTCTGATCCTAATGTCTATACCAAGAAAGTAGGATGCCATCTCATAATCCTTGTCCTTTATTCTGATGACCTTATCCTTACTGGTAGTGACTCAAAAATTTTAAACCATGTGAAAACCATACTTAAGAACAAATTTGAAATGACACATTTAGGCTTTTTTCACTATTTCCTTGGCCTCCAAGTTTTGCAAACCAATGAAGGATTTTTTCTTTCCCAATATAAGTATGTTTGTGACCTTCTTCATCACTTTCACATGGAATATTTTAAATCATCCCCTCCTCCCTTCCAATCTGGAATCAAGCTTGTTTCCACCTATTATACTTGACTTATACTTGTCTTGATCTTTTCTTTGTTGTTGGTCTTGTTTCCCGGCATATGAAAACAACCGATGAAAGCCATTGGAAAGAAACTAAAAGGATACTTCGGTATGTTTGGGGTACAACTCAATTTGGGATACATTACAATTCAGGGGGGACTCCTTTATTGGTTGGTTTCATTGATTCAGATTGGGTTGATGACCCTGATGATTGCAAGTTATGTTTTCAGCCTCGGTTCAGGACCTATCACTTGGGCTTGTCAGAAAAAACATGATATTGCACTTTATTTAGTAGAAGTAAAGTACCGAGCAACAATAAATGAAAGTCAGGAAGCCTTGTAGACTCGAAAAATCCTTTTAGAGTTTGGATTCCAACAACAACATCTGACCAACCTTTGGTGTGAGAATAAGAGTGACATCAAGATAGCCAAAGACCATGTTCAACATCAACACAACAAACACATCGAGCTACACATGCACTTCATCAGAAGGCTCATTCATGATCAAGTTATTGAAGTGCTCTTTTGCCCCACAGAAGATCAAGTTGCAGACATTTTCACAAAGTCTCTTACAAAAGTGAAGTTTTCCAAATTTCACTCTATGTTTGGAGTTCAAGAAGTTGTCATTAAGGGGGGATAGGATGTTAGAGTCCTAACCCACACATAGGTAGATCAATATATTCAGATGTATTAAAGGTCAATATTAATAAGGCCTTTCAATAAAATAGAATAAAGCGGATGTAAGAAGACCTAATAGAAGCTTCCACTTCTAGAAGGATCTTCCTCTAGATTGTTCTCTTGATAGACATATTTAGTATAAATAAGGGTCAAGGGTATGGAAACCCTAGCTTGAAGATTATTGTAATAGAGTGCTGCTCGACTGGAGGCTGGCCCCTTGAAGAGACCTCTGAACATTTTTGTTTGAATCAAAGTGTTATTTTTGTTGTTCTTATATCATTTATGTGCTATTGTGGAGATTATGTTGGTTATATTACTGTTATTCTGCCATTTCTAGCATATCATTTATGTTCTGCATACTTTTTATATCTGGTATATTGCAAGTGGTATCAGAGCACTTTCCTTGGCAGAAATTGTGGGAATTTTTTTTTCCAGGGTAGAGACGTATTATGACATCTTTAAGCCACAAAGATCTATCATTACGCACATAAACCCATGGTTGAGGGATTCATACACACATGAAATACAAGTGGTTATTAAGCACACATTTGTTGGCCACCCTTGTAACCCCTGTTGGTATCCTTTCGAGTGGTAGTGCATCAGACAACACCTCTATACGGATCGACATAGATTTCCTAAAGCCTTCTTTAGATAAACCTATCGACCATCAGACTGCTATAGTGTCACTGAGAACAACACTCGGGAAGATACTCTCTAGTACCTAGGTAGTCGGGTACTACGACTAAGGGTATGGTCTATCCTCCTTAGTTAGTGCCCTGAGATATTGGGCTGAGTACTACTGTTGGACCCCACACGTATATCATAGAGCTATAGCACAGGGAAAACCCTTGTCTGTAGAACCCTTGAATACCTAACGCTTGGGGGACAGAAACATAAACAAATTAAAACATACAAGATCTATTGCCGCACAATTGTGTTCGGGTTGCCAAGTAAATACACATTTCTTTTTGGTTAAGCATCTGTGGATTTCATCAGTGCAGTATTCTTCAGACAGGTGTATAACTCCACAGGTGTAAAAAAAAAGTCTGGAAATTTTTTCATCATCATTTGAGACCTATTCCATTGGATTCATTTCTTCTCCCTCGTCACATTCATCCATATCATTTTTCAGCAAAATGTTTTGACCCCGCCTACCCCTTTTCAGTTCACCCATCCTCATGACCCATACCCATAGCCAAGACCTGGAAGCTCACTTCAACACCTTGCAATCTAGTTTCCTCGAAACCCAAAAAGATGTGAAACAACTAAGTGCTATTGTTGCCTCCATCGATTCATCCATCAATTCTACCATAAATACAACCATGCATTCCTCAATGGAGGAAGTCAAACAAGAACTGACCACCCATCTTGAATCTGTCTTTGCATCACTTTGCACCAAACTGAAGATCCCTATAGATGACCATTTCTCTGAAGCACCTCCCAAGACTAAAGGTAAAAATTCCTCCCATTCCTATACCTTTCAGCCCCATCACTTTCAACGTGACCTATGCCTTCCGTGGGTGGATGTGACCAAATTTGATGGCTTGGACCCCACTAGTTGGGTAACCCAAATGGAACATTATTTCTCTTTATACAACATTATAGATGACTTGGCCAAACTTTGGTATGGTGTTCTCNNNATCTAGATCAAGAACGTTGGCAATGGTGGCAATGGAGAAAAAGTTCCCGTCAAGGGTATATTGCTTGGACCCAATTTGTGACTGAGATTTATGAACGCTTTGACATGGACACCAACCATTTGGGTCGTTTGACAAAGTTGAAGCAATCAGGAACAATAGAAGACGTCATAGCTGCCTTTGAGCGTATGGATTTTCGAACAGAGGGCATCACTGATGCTTTCTTTCGAGAGTGTTTTATCAGTGGCCTCAAGGAAGAGATTCAGGCCCATGTCCTCATGGCTTGACCCTCGAGTTGGGTGGAGGATACTAAAAGAGATAAAGAAGCACAACAAGTTGTATCCTCTCAAAATAGAAAATCCTCCTTTATCCCTCACCCTAAACCCATAACTCCCACTACTCCCTCCACCCCATTAAAGATCCAAAAATTGACCAGGGCTGAAATGGCTGAATGCCAACTCGAAGGCCTTTGTTATAATTGTGATGAAAAATATTTCTCGGGCCACAAGTGTAAGGAACAAAAGCTCTTTATGGCCATCTTTGAGGATATTTCAGAAGATGATGTTGAAACTCCCCTTGTGTCTAAGTCACTTGAAATCACTGACATAACCCGTCCCTCAGACCCTCCCGAAGTTGAACCCATCATTTCCCTCAATGCTCTCACTGGATTCTCCACTCCCCAAACCCTTAAGTTAATCGGTTACATCAATCATCGGAAGGTCATCATTCTGGTTGATAGTGGAAATACCCATAATTTTATTCATCGTTGCATTGCCCAAGAAACTCATTGCTACATCCATGCTGTCAACGATTTCCAAATCATGATTTCCAATGGTGGTTCCATGAAATGTGGAGGGCACTGTGAAAATGTGTGTCTCCAAATCGGTGACTACCACCTAAAATCCCATATGTTTTCTATCTACATGGGTGGTTGTGACATTGTGTTGGGTGTAGACTGGCTAAGAACTTTAGGTCCCATTCTCATGGATTTTAAGGCATTAACCATGCAATTTGACCAAGAAGGCCACCATTATAAATTCCAAGGCATCATTGTTCATTCACCTAAGGTCATTAGTTCCCATCACATGGAAAATCTTCTCAAGAAAGGTCATTTTGGTGTCATTTCCCAACTCCATGCCATACAAGCAACAGAGACACCCCCAGTGCCGCAAGACCTCCAAGCCCTCCTTTCTAAACATCAAATGGTATTTTCCACTCCCCAAGGACTCCCTCCTTCCCACAGTGTTCATGATCATTCCATTTCCCTTGTACCCGGAAGCCTTCCTTCCAATATTCGTCCATATCGCCACCCCTTTTCACAAAAAAATGAAATTGAGAAAATGGTCTAGGAACTCCTTAATGCAGGCGTTATCCACCCGAGTATGAGCCCTTACTCTTCTCTTGTAGTCATGATCCTGAAGAAAGAAGGTTCTTGGAGAATTTGTCCTGACTTCTGTGCCCTCAAAAAACTGACCATTAAAGATAAATTCCCCATTCCTGTCATTGATGACCTCTTGGATGAATTGAGTGGCGCCCAATTATTTACTAAAATTGATCTTCGCTCGGGCTATCACCAGATACATATGAAAGAGGAAGGCATTCCCAAGATGGCCTTTCGAACTCATGAGGGCCACTATGATTTTTTGGTCATGCCCTTTGGCTTGTGTAATACCCCCTCCACCTTCCAAAGCCTCATGAACCATGTCTTCCATCCCTTTCTCCTTCATTTTGTCTTAGTTTTCTTTGATGATATTCTCATCTGTAGCAAAACTTGGACAAACCATCTTACTCATGTGGATCAAGTTCTCCATCTACTCTCTCAGCACCAACTTTTTCTGAAATAGTCTAAATGTGATTTTGGTGCCTCAGAAGTAGAATACTTGGGTCATTTGGTTGGCAAGGATGGCGCCAGGGTGGATTCGAAAAATATTGAAGCTATGCAAGACTGACCGCACACAAAGACTCTCAAAATCTTGCATGGATTTTTGGGCTTAACAGGATATTATCGCAAGTTTGTTAAGAATTACGAAAATATTGCAATACCTCTCACTGCTCTCCTAAAAAAGAACTCTTTCACTTGGACTCTAGCCTACTCAAGCATTTCAAACCTTTGAGATGGCCATGTGCACCAATCCGGTTCTATCCCTTTTTGATTTCACAAAGACCTTTGTGTTTGAATGTGATGCATCAGGGAAAGGAATCAACGTTTTCCTTATGCAAGAGGGACGACCTTTAGCCTTCACCAGTAAGAAATTGTCTGAAAGGAATCTGGGAAAACCCATTTATCAAAAGGAAATGTTGGCTATTCTGCATGCCGTTGATCTGTGGCGTCTTTATCTCTTGGGACAACGCTTCCAAATTAAGACCGACCATCAAAGCCTCAAGTACTTTCTGGAACAACGCATTTCCTCCCCGGAGCAACAAAAATGGGTGACTAAGCTCTTTGGATATGATTATGAGATCATTTACAAGAAGGGCAAAGACAATGTAGTGGTGGATGCACTGTCTTGAAAATATGAAGAAGAAGGATCCATTTTTTCTCTTTCCTTCATTGTACCCGATTGGCTCCAAGCTATGCACCAGGAATGGCTACAAGATCCCAAAAGTTCACATTTTATCCAACAACTGCAGACCAATGCTCTGGCTCCCCCAGGGTACTCTTGGCTCCAAGATGACCTTCGATACAAAGGTTGTTTGTATTTAAGTAAACAATCAAAGCTTAAATCCACAGTACTTTCTGAGCTTCATGCTACACCCACAGCGGGGCACTCAGGGTTCACCAAAACCTATGACAGGGTCAAACGTTC
>JZKD02S2227874.1:289706-301351 GCA_000966675.3 Picea glauca
TTTCCATAGATGCCGAGGTTCTCATGCACTCTATGGTGAGCACATGTCCCTGAGTTGGAGCTAGATGTTATCCCTGATTTTTAGGGATAACTAGGAGATCATGTATTGAGGCCCACAGGTCCTAGACATGGAGTACCGAGAGAAGGATTGACCTGAGCATGGCCCTAGAGGGCCCATCCTTTTCTTCTTCCATCAACTTTATCTTGGTAGTAGCAACAATATCCATTACCATCGGCTTGGTCTTGTATTAGACGAGGTTCTTTCTCCATGATGTAATTGGTCTAGGTATCATGGTATGTGTCACTTTTGATCATTAAAACCTTTAAATGTATGAATCTAATTCCTTTTATCTCTAACAACTGCTTGGATCTTACATTATCCCACTTGACCATGCTCTTGGAGATTGACATGGTATCCTAGCAAGCGTGTGCCCATAGGTTTGGGTTTTCCACTGGGGGATTTCTGAAAATCCATTGTCCACTTCCCTCATAGCACCAATATGTCATCTTATCTCCCGCTCACTTGTCCCATTCCCCTTGTCCGGGCATTGGGTTGACCTATTTGTAGGATTGCACATTATCTTGTGGGAAGAAAGGGCTAAAGGCCCAGAAGGTAAAAGCAACTGGTAAAAGATAAAATCCTAGAAATAAAACCTCGAGATGCTTCACCCAGGGATCTCTGAGAAGGCAATAAAAATCCTCTATGTAAGAAACAAAAGGGACCCGGAAAATATAAACAAGATCTAGTCAAGAGGATAGGGGGTCTCATCACGAGCCAACCTATTAGGTTCATGGGTACCTAAAAGTATGACATTGCCACCATCTGGTTACCACGCCAGGGCAATGACCATTGGTTGCATGACCAAGGGAAAGGGGGTCTCATCACGAGCCAGTCTTATCATCTCTGTGAAAGTGCTTGTGGGTAACACTGTCAGCTCTGGTCACCATGCCAAGGTAGTGTCCTTTGGTTATCCCTTGAATAAAATAAAAATAAGAAGAAAAATAAAATAAAAGAAAAGACTAAAGGCAAGAACGGGCTTGGAAAAATTACATCCATGACAGGTACGGCTCACCTTGTACAAAGGCACCCACAGATAACATCATGCATCCCTGGCTCTCACTTCACCCACATGTCTGGACATCCCCAACCACATCACCTCACTTACATGGCTTGGATGAAACCTTCTTGGAAACTTCCCCTTTCTTATGGATACTATCCCAATAGGATGTCTTGTTTTTTTCTCCAGTCTTGTATTGTAGGTTTTTGTAATGTCTTTGAGATATTGACTGATGCATTAGGGTCTTATGCATATGTTTGATAATATTTATGATGAAACGTGATTAACATTGCTATGATCCCGGTGACTGATGAGCCCATGGAGGGAGTAGCTTCTGTTGTGAAGGATCATGCTCGACGAACAGGTACCATTTGGACCGGTACACATGGGGAGATGACCAGTTCATACCTCCATGGGGCTGAAGAGCCCACCAGATGGATGTTGAGACCCCATCAGGGGGCAGAGACAGGACAATGGTTGATTAGGGTCTTACACCGGAGAAGAAGAGGACGTTCCATTAGAGGCACTTTGGCAGAGCCTGGCCTAGGGGAAATGACCCCTTTTCAGTGGAATGTTGGCCTTGAAAGGCTCTTGACGCCCCTATCCCCACCATGACATCATCCAACTTCATGGGCATTCATGGAGGTAGACTTGGAAATATTGGCATGTGTGGCATGTTGGAGAGGCCCCTAGGGGGCTATTGTTTTTCTCCTGGATATCTCATATGCCATAAAAGGGGCTAGAGCCTCCCTTGAAGGGGATTTTACCTTTTTTACAACTCAATTAGGGTTTTAATTTGACAATTTAATGTAAAAACATTATTGTGGTCTTGTCGGCCATTTTTATGGCCTAAAATTAATTAAGGTCATTGATACAATATATATTGAGGAGCTTTAGCCTCATTTTAACATAACACATCACTCACTCATTAGTGAGGTCTGATTTTTGCGCGCTACTTGGGTAATTTTGTTGGTTTAGTGAGGTGCACTTGTTGAAGGAAGACATTTCTTGGCATTTTTGGCATTTCTCTTGAAGGAAGGTTTACAACTAGGGTTTGCATGTTATTTCATGGTGATATGTAAGTGTGTTTTTTGCAAAAATTCTGGATTGAATGGTTGTAGTCTTATATTCTTGCATATATTTATAATTTGCTGATCAAAAACCCTAGGTGACAAGCACACAAGTAGGTCCTTGTTTCATGTCCCCTAAAAGAGAAATTTTTAGCCTTTGAAGAATGAAGGAAGAGCCTAGCCATAGCTACACTCTTATTGCTTCTTCACCCTGAGCTAGCCATAATTTCTGAAGTTAAGAAGGAGGAGACGTCCCAGGCCTAGGTTATCTACACCTAGGGATGTCCTGCTTCTAGGGTTTGGTGATAGAGCCTTTCTATAGCAACACTCTCCACCACTACACTCTCTAGTCTTGAATTATCTTTCATGCTAGCCATTTTTCCAAGTTAACCTAAGGAAGGAGGAGAGAGCACGAGGCCTTTCTTTAGAAACATCGGAGTGAGCCTCTCTCCCCTAGGGTTTTGATTCTGACACCCTGCCATAGCAGAACTTAAGAACCCTTCCCTCTAGTCCTTAGTCTTCCTCCTTCAACCCTTGCGTCCTCTTCTAAATTGACTCCATTAACCCTTAGGCACTGATCTCGGATCTCCAGCATTGAAGTGAAAGTGGTCAAACAACTCTCAAAACCTTTGCTAAATCGAAACCCTAACTAACTACCAACCCTAAGAAGGATGATGTCACCCTTGTTTACTTCATCTTGACGCAACAATATTCCTTTTATAGGCAACTAGATGGTGGTTTAATGCATTTATTGAATGAAGGATTGATTGGATACATTGATTTCTACATCATCTTGATATTTATTGGTGGAGTGATATTATTTCATTGCTGTATTAACAAACATTGACTTCATCAATATTTATTGTTATAATTGCTTATATATTGATATCATATAGTCTTATGAAGTACTAACCCATTGAATCATAGCTTGCATATATTGGTTTGTTGTTGATTTTTTACGAGCAGGTGTTCTTCTTTGGGCCTACACTTCATTATTGGTTGTTTAGCCGGGACTATCTATTTTGGTGGTGAGCTGTGAAGGGGGAAATTTACTTTGACTTTTAAACCTTTGCCTCTTCAAAAATCTAGGTTACCGGGGACGTCTCCCCTGGGCCTAACCTCCCTAAAGAGAAAGAACCTCCCCATCGTGATGACATTGGGTGGGATAGGTTCCTGTTATGCCAATTTTCCCTTCCACGTCATAGCCATTTGACCTAGCTACAAACTGTGTGATAAGAAGATGCATTTTATTAATATATATAGATGAATTACATTTCCTAGGTACTATGGCCCCTTTTCAACTTTATCGGTTGACCAACCTAATTCATAATTACATAATACATTCTAATTCATAGGGATTAAAATTGAGGTGTTACATACCCCTCCCCTTATTTTGACATTGCCCTCACTGCAAAACACCATTCCAATGTTATTAACATTACAAATCTAGACTCTCTAGCCTTTACTCTGCATAGGCAGCCCAACCAACACTTTTATACACAGGCACTCTGACCTAAATTAAACATGTATACATAGACATTCCGACCCAAAACATGTATAATGATTTTTAGAATTTATATTTCTGGTAGCAATTCTAACCATCAAGATTCCCTTCCCTATCAACCTACACAATGAAAAAAAATGAACTCCTTTCTCTGCCATGTAGTCCCTTAGGATGTTCCACTTATTTTTAGGACTCCCTTGTACTGAGACAGGAAGTTTCAAAGTTGGGGCTTCAAGAAATCCAACTGCAACAGGTCCATTGGATTTTCTTCATTCTATGCCTTCATCATTGAGCTTGACTTCCTTCTAGTTCTATTTTTTTCTTGAGCTTCCAACTTTCATAGCCAACATCTTGACTATATTATACACATACAGTCATCATGAGATATCATTATAACAATTTCAATCATAAATGTCAAATCTATTTTATATAGGAAAACAAATTTTTCCAAACATGAGCTTCTTGCTCTTAATTCGTTTGAATCTTGCAGCTACATGCATCAATATTTATTATGGATTACAAAAATGCCATACCCAATACCATTATTCCTACAATTTCTTAAACTTCAGTCAACCAAACTAATTGTTGGCATAACATAACAATTTTTAATTTCTCAAATCTGTTTATATACAGAAAATAAAATTCCCTAGGCATGAGGATTTTTCTCATAATGCTTGGCTCTTGTAGCAAAAGGAATTGGTCTTATGTATGGGCTTACATCCATGCCACATACAATACCATTGTCCCTACAATTTCCTCAACCTTTCATTTAGCCACACAAATTGTTAGCATAACATAACAATTTGGAACTATTAATTTCTGAAATCTATTTTATACAGGAAAACAAAATTTCCAAGCATGAATTTCCTGCTCATAATGTTTGTTTCTTGTAGCAAAAGGAATTGGTCTGCCTTATGCGATTACATCCCAGACATATCCAAGACTGCTCTCGCTACAATTTTCTCAATTTACATGCATCCAAACAGATTGCCAGTAATTTATGTACAATGGTAATAAGCGATATCAAAATTGCTTACAACTACAATTCAATTACTTCCACTCATTCTTGACATCAAATGGAATTCAACCGTTGAATTGAATAAACCCATCATTCTTTAAACACATATTATGAGCCAATATTTTCTTTCTTCTATCTAGAAATATTTTTATTACTTTGTCCCCGTGACAGAGATTTTCCATAATTCATCATTATTTAACTCCTTTAAACTACAACTTTCTTGTTTCAATATCTAATAGCTCCTGAAGTGTTTTCAACTTCATGAGTTAGCAATACTCACATCATTTCAGTTGTTAGCATAGTCATTTCTATGTCACATAATATACACATGCATTCACCAAAATGCATTAAATAATTCCTTTAATACAATTTGTAACATTTTCAACAGCTCCAAAAGGTGATCTCAGAAATGTAACAAACAACAATTCAATCACCTTCAACTAGTATTCATATTAATATAATGTAGCTATAATTCATTATGCATTTGCAACACCACATGATTTTCATAATGCATGAATTAATTACTAATAAAATAACCATCGATGTGTCACTACCCATGGCCACATTTACAAAATGCATCCCTACATTGACTACATACTACCACATAACGTTTTCATGCATTCACAAAGGTGAGTTGGAAGGTCTGGCCAATGCCTTAACTCACCATCCACACACGTCCTACTACTTTTCTGACCATTTGGTTACCTTCCTTTTCAACCCAAACACAACACCAAGAATATAATTATTAAGTTCTCTTCAGTGTCAGCAAAGAGGTTGCAGTCCAAACATCATCTATACAGTAGATACCATTGAGAACTCACATAGTGCTATAGCCCTTCCATATCCAACCATATCATGGTCTCACAGATGACTATCCTTGTGGGTATTCATTGTTGTAGAAAGACTTTGTCTCATGAATTGACCTGGTTATGATCCCATAACAAATCATAACACAATATGCAACCAACATTTTATCTAAATGCATTCTACATCATCAACATTTACATACTCTAGGCCTTCGGCCATTACATATCAATTTAAATCTTGAAAAATTAACTAAGGGAATTCTTACCTCAATTCCCTTCAACATTGGAAGCAATCAAATGCATACCTACATAGTTGTTATCAACCTACTTGATGCTATCTGATTAGCTGGTATTTGTAGAAGCTCACAAAATTCCTCTTCCATCCTTTCGATTACCATTCCTTCCACCCTCATGGGTCTTCACATAGATGGAAGTCATAAGAAACAACAACAACATCCACATCTTTAACTATGACATGTCATTTTTCTTAAATACATAATTTGTTATTAGTCATATTCAATTGCCATAACATCATTATTGCATGTATATAACAACATACTATTCTAAGTCCACAAGCATGCCACATGCATATCCAATCATGTACATATGCACAAATGCACTTCCATATGCACCAAAAATTCACTATTAGCATGCCTACTAATGCATTTAACTTCATTGTATGCATCATGCAATCTAGTGAATTTATGCTTCAATTAACTTATTTATTTATTTATTTTGTAGCTAGTTTTCCTTGAATTTCTTCATATCCTTTCTACCTCGTATGCTCCCATTTTTCACATTTGCACTACTGTTCCATCATCCAAACACTTTCCATCTAAGTTCCACTTGGCCATTCTGCAATCCAATCGATGTGTTTTATTTGAAACAACTTCTCTTAGGTAGTCATATCTAAACTTTACCTTTATGAAATATTCCAACACCTTGGAATGAGGTAACTCACAACATTCCATGACTCTACTACTACATCATCCTTGAATCAACTTATCCATACTCATTCCACATCTCTACTATTACTTCTACTTTTGGTTGTTCATTGGATTAATACTTCATTTGAAAATCCTCTATGAAGCCACACTCCTCGCACTTAATACCATTCCCAATTGAAGTCTACTTTCATTCAGTGGCACTTTTCAAGTGAGAGAACCTTCATTAATCTATCCACTGTGAACTCTAATATCATAAGTGGCTTTCTTTGTCTGAGTACTTTTATAAAAAGTAGCTAGGTCATGGCTATAAAATTCTTCCCAGAGACTTCTATTCTTGTCACATAATGATGATTCACACGTCACCTCTTAAGCTCCTTTTTCTCTTTCACATCAAGCATTGCAACTATCTACACATCTCTGCCTTCAAGGTTATGTAATATTACTTTTCCTTTGTATGCCCACTAATGACATTATTCACCAAATGAATTCATGTCTTATGTGAGTATTTTTTTTTTGTTCCTAGCAATTCATTCAGATTATGTAGCAGCGAAATAATAATTCTTTAGTTTCACTCTTCTTTAGTACTTTATCCACTTTTCATTATTTTCCTTGTAGCTCTTTGTTGCCTCAACCAACTTCTACAATCTCTTTCATGCTTCCATGAATCTTATATCCAATTTTAGGATTTAATTTATCTAATTATACCTCTAATTATGCAAAATGTACAAGCAAACCATTTTGTTAGAATTATGCATGTCAATTTTTTTGTCAATTAATGCAACATGTCTTTTTTCTACTCAATTCATGAAGAAATATATCATCATTCTCCAAATTATAATAATTCCATGTTATCATCCTATGAATCAGAATTCCAACGACTATACTCATGCCTCATTCTGATCTCTGAGTTGAAAGTTATGGCTCCCCGAAAAAACCATTTTCACCCCTTTTATGCAATTTCTCCAATGGTGCAATTTTATTGAAGTGTCAACTTCTATCAACTGCATATGAAATTATGTCAATAAATAGAGAATTTTTTTATGAATAATAGATAATAAATTCATAACAATTCTTATATTTTAAATCTGACGCTCCAGTCAAAAAATGCAGCAATTTGGAAATGGCCATTTTGCCCTTTTTCACCTCTTTTTCCAGACTTACAATTTTTAGCAAAACTGGCTATCTCTCAATCTGTGCACTTCTGGAAAATTTTCATTAAACCAAAGTTGTTTTTATTGATGATTAAATAAAATTTTGAGGAAACAATTTTTATTTTATTTTTGTGATCTAGTGTCACTTTTTCTTTGAAAATCTCGAAAATCCCAAAAAAGTGGCCCAAAATAGTGGATTTTGGCCTATTTCAGCATCCCCATTTCAATCCCCTTAGGATTTGTTTAGTTCCTTCGTGGGTTATTTCCATGTCTTCCTTCTAGACACTCTCATTGAGTTTCATCTTAATATGGACCTTTGCCAATGATCTGGACTCAGATATTTAAAAGCCAGCCTTTTTCCATTTTTGACAAATTCAAGAAGAAATGGACAATGACCCTCTCTAGCACTTTTGTAGAGCTCATATCTGCGGAAAAAAACCATAAGTTTCATCTAAATTTGATATACTCTACTTTATTTATTGCCAAAATAAGAAAATGGCTCCAGACCTTGCTTTTTTTTTTTAAACTGTGGAGCAGTTTTGCCTATGGGGCAATCTGCACCATTGATCTTAAAATCAATAGATATATGGACCATCCGTCGGAGGTGCCCATTCAGAGTGCTGAAGAATTGGTCTCAAACGAGATTCCAAAAAGAGGGTATTGAATAATATTCTCTTTCGATACCGTTAGAGCCTATCATTCGTATTTCAGAAAATTGGGGAAGTTTCACTGCTCCAAAAAGAGAGTATAGAAGAATATTCCATTTCGATACCATAGAAACTTTTCATTCAGATTTCATAAGATTGGTGAAGTTTCACTACTCCAAAAGAGGGTATCAAAGAGTATTCCCCTTCAATACCGTCAGAACTTTTCATTCAAAGTTCAAAATATTAGCGAAGTTTCATTGCTCCAAAAAGAGGGTATCGAAGAATATTCCCTTTCGATATCATCAAGACCCTTTTGAATGAGATATTTCAAAAACACTTTTCCAAAATAACATCTCCATGATATCTGACGGATGGGAATGATCCTGAATGATCTGACGACTCTCCTTCTTCCAGGCTTCTATTGTCAGGCTTCTCTTCTTTGGACTTCCAACTTATGTCCGAATTTAGACATTCTGAATCAATCATTCCAAGAGATCTACGAATGAGAATGGATTTGACTAATCTAACAAATCCATTTATTTCAATCTCCTGTCATTGGACTCCTCCCTTCAGACTCAACCTCGCACTCGACTTTGAAGTCCTTCTGACACTTCCTTCTCGAAGGCCTGTTCAGAACACCTTTATCGGATCTCTATGATTAAATCTTAACAATGGATCCTCATGATTGAATTAATGTGGGACTTCGATCCACAAAAATTCACAGCCACCATGAACACACAAGAATTTGAACTCCAAGGAAAAATTCAATTCTGAAATACAATTGTAGATCGATGTCATAAATCACTTCTTTGACCACTCTGAACACTGAAACTCAAAATTTGATCATAATTTGGGGCTTTCACTTTTGTTCTCTCCATTTCCCCCCCAAATTTGTAACAAAAAAATTTGCAACAAGGAATTTGACGAATTCACAAAATTTATATCCCATACCAGTTCGGTGTTGAACTAGAAGCTATAATACCAATTTGTAATGTACCGAACCACCCACAGGCTAGTCACACCACCTCAAAAACTCACTTCGAAACTGATTTTGAATTCTGATAATAAATAATTCGAAAATAAGCATGAAAGAATCTGTTGGCGACGAAAGTCACTCCTGGATTGCAGCAGGAGCAGAGCTCGACGCCCATCAGTTTATGTCACGATTTGTTTATAAAAGCCATGATCAAATGGAAGTAAACTTAGAACAATATTGTTTCAACTTTGAAACTAGGCCAGGCATGCATTGGCAAGTGAGGTCTTAGATAAACTTCAAACAATGAGTTGTAATAAAGGTGAGAAGGGGGAAGATTTGCTTAACAAGAGTGCAAGAGTCTGTCATAAACAACAAGTTTCTAATAGACAGGGGAAGAAAGTGTTTGACGCAAGATCTTCTTACATTCAAACGCAGAAAACCAAAGAATACAACGATGCTACAATAAATCCTTTACCATAACATAATTGCAACAATTCATGCGAATCAATCGATCATGAACTCCCTTAGTAAGAGACAAAGGCTTAGATGGAGTAGGAAAACTGTTTTTCATAAAACAAGAAATCTCATATACAGATGCACACCCAGAGAACTAAAATGGTTGTTAAAACATTACAGTCGGGAGCTTCTCTCTACCATCGATGCTTACCAAAATGGCGAAAATGCCTACATATACTCAAAAAAAACAATAGCAGCAAAAACAAGACGTTGCATAAAAAACATTGCGTCTGCATGTCTTCTGACAGTCTGCGCATGCAGACTCTGGCCGATCGTGCACCCAAGACAGATGCTATCAGATTTCGGACTGTCCTGCTGCAGATGAATCGACCAGCTTTAGTCCTTTGCTAGACTTTCTTTTTATGGCGGAGATGATGCCCAACCACCAACAACAACCACAATAATTGCTTTCTTGGGACCGGGGACAACTTCGGTCAACCCTACCTTCTGGGACGTGGAGGTCTCCTAATGGTGCCACCTGGATCAGCTGAACGATCTCTCTTTGGATGCTACTTCTCTGGACTGTTGCGAGGGACCACTATGGTGGGTGTGAAAAAGGGTATGATGGGAGCGATGGCGTCAACACGGTGGAGGTAATGGAGAGGAAACGAGAGCTGTGACATCAGCTGAGGAATGCCACATGGTCTGAGTAGGAAAGAGGAGGAAGGTGTATGGAGTGTAGGGGTACAGGTGGACATGAAGTAAAAGGGATGATCATACAGGTGGAGATGACTGGGAGTGAGAGGGACACATGGCAGGAGACGAGAGGGCGATGAGTAGAGGAGGGGCTATGTGGATGGAAAGAGGGAATTTGGATAGATGGAAATGGGGAGGATGACTCAGACAATGACACGACAGGAAGGGGGGCCCGCTAGAGTGAAATTCCATTTCGGACCCTCCCCTCCCCATTAAAGGAAGAACCGATAGGGGGCTCCGAAATTCAATACAAACCATAGATCTAAGCAACGAGACTTGGGTCGTCCAGATGCGCACATACATTATCTCCGATTACGGACCCCCCCCTCTCATTAAAGCCAGAATGACGGAGGGGGTGCGGAATTGGACCTTGTCCATGAATTTGAGTGCCTGGATCACAACCGTCCAGATCTGCGCCCTCTTTAAATTAAATGTGCCCGAGCCTCATTAATGGACGAACGACTGAGATGACCTCGATGCTTTCATCATGAAAATCCCGAAAGGCCCCACTCGTGGCTCAACTATTGATTTGTGTGTCCTTCATATGGATGGTCCCAATGGAATTTAAAGTTAGGAGAGGGTTGCCTCCATTATCAGGCTCGCTTGATGTGATCGGGTGCTAGGACCATGGGCTTAGCTTCAAAGGTGCTTATCGACGTTTCGAGGTTCAGGGTTTCGGGACGTAAAATGACGAGGAGCTCTTATGCCTCGAATCCACGAATATCGACATGACATGATCATGCACCACATGTCCTTTTGGATGGACGATAAAGATCCTTCATGAATGTATATGGACGCTACCCATCATGATAATATCGATGCAACTCCGCTAGCCCCAATATCCTGATGACCGTTGATCTGCTCTTTTGGATGAATCTGGGCCATTGACAATGTAATTTCACCCGCTTACTTGATTGGAAGCCTTAAAATGAGATTTTTCCATGCTGCACTTGGGCGCTCCTCGTACAACTTGCAGACCCGAATGCTCTTGTGACTAGGAAAAGAAATGTCGCTAACATTAGGCTCCATGGGGGATAGAGTCGTCCCTGTGATGCTCTAAGAACTCATTCCATAGCTTCATTGCCTTGCTGTTGGGCTATGGAGTCAGGCTCAAAACATCCCGCTGCTGAAAATACGAGCCAAAAAATAAAAGAAACAAAATAAAGATACATGCTCAAAGGAGCTTATTTATATACAATCCTAAACTAATAAAACACTTTACATGGGGCTAGGTGAAAGCAAACTTCCACCATAGCC
>JZKD02S2227874.1:343150-354991 GCA_000966675.3 Picea glauca
ATTTCGTATATCATTTCTGTGTATTGTGAAGATTATGCTGGATATTTTACTGTTATTCTGTTATTTCTAGCATTTCGTTCCTGTTCTTCATATTTTATATATCTGGTATCTTGCATGTATCCATCAAAATCTTCATTTATCTAAAATTATATCAATTAGAAGAGTACGTGTTTGTATCTTTAGAATATAAATTATGTTACCACTTAATGGAGACTAAGGTTCTGTAAAGGTGTCCTATAAAAGGGCCAACCATAGAGTGTTGGTTTATTCAATATCCATAGAGAAAAGGTCTCACTTGAAGCACTATCAAGATTTAATGATAAAGAGGAGACTTGTAAGATAACAAAACATCCATGTTTAAATTTAACAATCCAATATATTTAYAAGTAAATTAATGTACACAAATCTTATAACATTACAATATAAAATACATAATAGATGCATGTTATCTACTACAACATTAAGAAACACCATCATACACCATCCACTCCATAGAAATATAAAAAACATGAGAAAAAAGGGGTTCTTCATTACTTTCAGATTCACCACTTATATTACATCACAATACCCACACTAGTGAAGTAGATAAAACTTATTTATATACAAAACTACTCTCTTAGATAAAGAACACAACATAATCATAATACACTACTACTTTATTTTCTTAGTAGAACCTTAGACCAACTATACCACTTGTCTAACATACCAAACACCACACTTTATTTGAAATGGATCTAAAGACAAACATGAATGGTTCATAAAATCTTAGTACACACAAACAATAGAAATTTAATGAGGGTTGAAATAAAAAGAAAAAGAAAAGATGATGCAAGCATTATGAAATTAAATGAAAGAAAAGCGGAAAAAAAAAATTTGACTGAGAAAAGGACATTGAGGAATGGGAAATTAAAGTACAAGGATGCTTGAACTTCACTTTACCCCCATCACTTCCTATATCCTTTAGCAATTTGAATCACAAAGGGTATTTTTGGAAATTAGGAGAGGATTCAAAAAGGGATTCTGGGTATGTAAATTGTTGAATGGTCTAGAGATCTATAAGCCTACATTATAACCCTGTAATTGTCAAAAATAAACATTGGGCAACCATTTGAAGTTGGTTTTCTCATTTGGATTTCTAGGGTAAAGTTTGCAGTGTCCATTGTGCTTATATTTTTATGTGAACGTATTTTTTTGTGCTCTAGTTCTGTTGCTTACTTCAGTTTTGAGGATAAGGGGTCAGTTCCTACTCATGCATTTTTTTTATCCATTGGTTGAATTGTTCAGTATAAGAACTGGTTTATGAATGTTGTGCATGGTAAGATTTAACCATCAAATGTATATCCATTATAGATAGATTCATTTGCAAAATTTTCTAACACTCTTGATGGTTTCCTCAACAAATTGGGATGTCATTGTACACCTACACAGACTATATTGATACCAGATCTAGATTAGAATCAATTATTATCCTTTATTTGGTTAATTAAAACATATAAATAACCTAGACCGTCTATCCCATTTCTTAAAAGAGATTGATGGCTGAAATAAAACTATTCTTACCATAGCTCCTTCCCCAACTCGACTGTTATTTACAATTCTGTGTATTTAGTAATTCCCTCATTATCTTACTAGATCATTGGGAATTTTATATGAGTTGCATATTTTGTAATTAAATCATAGTATCAACTCCTCCATTTTCACCCATACTCCATCGGTACCTCCAATGTAGGAATCGATATCTCATCCTTCTACTTGACACATGTTATGTGGTAATATGTCTTAGGAGAAGATTGAAAGAGTTGGAGTGGTTCTTTGTCTCCTTTAGAATTCTTCATGGTCAATAGAACTAATGACCACCACTATTCTCTACAATCATATGTATAAATTACAAATGTATTAATACATATGGTATGCTGCACAGATGACAATTGGATGGAAACAAAGTGATTTCAGTCATGGTAGATTGAAACATTCCTTCTTTGAACATTGAAATAAACTAAACAACAATTTACCTTTTAATTGTTCGATGACATTTGCATTTAGAGATGGATTCCAATGATGAGCTAATGATGTATTAAATGAAAACATTTTTTATTTTGTATTAATGTTGGAGCATGATGCCTCTATAGTGTTTTTTTCCTTCCTTAATGATGGAGACATTTAGAGTTTATGAGACTACCTTGATGGGCATGGGTAATTAATTGCATGAGAATATAGGTTGCTTATTTCTCTATTAACAATATCTAATTTGTTTCCTTTTTTGTTTTAACAGAAACTGGTAAAATATATATTAGAGGTGTGGAAGAATCCACTGATTTACAAAAAAATGGTCAATATAGACCTTTGAGGGATACCACTTAGAGATAATCTATTGCAAAAGAAGGGTGCAATTTTGTAACAGTAGCATTTTCTGTTGCAACCCCCTTTTCTAACAAAATTTCTAAGGATATAGTTCCCCAGATAAATCTGATAGAAGATTTCATTAATACAGATTATAAGACAAAACATTAAAACACCATATTTTAGCTACCATTTTCTAGTTGACTGTTTGATGCAGGAGCATCCACATCTTGATCAAGCGAGCCAGCGCGCGGAGGCAAAGGAACAGCTGGATAGTGCCAACACATATGATTTTCGAATCACTTTGGAGATTTGTTGCGCCGTCATTTAGATGAAGGCATTTAAAGCCGGGCGCACTTGTAATATATTATAGATAGGAAGGCATTTAAATAGTTTAATGCTGGTAGATAGRAATTAACTGTAGATTAGACAGTTTTAGCTTTCAAGAGGGAAAACGGAATATAGGCACCCTCCTTTGTACATTGTATGACTCTCATTCAGATTATTCAGCATTAGCATAGAGAGCAAGGGAGAACAGAGCAGAGAATTCKTGAAGAAACCCCATGTATAGATTGAATYAATAGAAAGGGCTCTTGATTCRATTCCATGGYTGTGTTTGAGTTCTTTGTGTTGTTGATGTTATTTTGTTGCATACTTGCTTCTTTATATGCTTATCTTCTATATGTTGCTTATGTGATTGCATATCAGGTTCGAAACCTGAGAGAATGAGCGAATGAGCTTCAATTGTTTCTCTGTTTGAGCCGGGAGATTCCTGCATAGAGTGCAGTCGAATTACTCCGCATAGAGTGCGTTGAGGAGGCTCTACAGTTAAACTCTCGATCTCATTTTTCCCGTAGTGAATTGGGTTGTTTGGACCGTGCAGGGAAGTGCAGGCCGAACTGGAGTCTCAGTAGCGAGTTTGAGAAAGGGAAGGTCGGGGTCGTTGTGATTGTGATCTCATAGAAGCTGGGATATTTGAAGCGCAGTTGGAGGCGGTTAAAGGTCAAGCACTGGATGTGCGTGAAAGTTCTCTGAAGGAGTCAGAGGAACAAAAGCTCAGGAGGGATATCACCATTGGTTCAGTTACACAGGACAAAGGCGGGAAAGCTGAGAACTCTTCAAGATGAAGAGAATCGACGACTTGAACTTCTTGAAGAAAGAAGTCTTCAAGAACGGGCAAAACCCGGAGGGGGCCGTCGTGCATCGGAATATCGGGGTTGGCGAGCGCGAGTATTGCATGCACGACAAGATCACGAGTCATGATTTCTCGACTCAAACGAGACCGTCGATTTGAGTGAAAAGAGGTGGCATGAGATCCTATAGAGTCGGGGTTTCAGCACTTCGGCGGTTTCGGCGCTAAAGGGAGCACGGAGAAACCGCGAGAGCGCGAGTCGCGACGGGTCCCACGGAGATTGCGTGGAGTATCGCACGTGGTATCGCGGGTTCGGAGCTCGGAGGTTGGAAAGGCAGGTCTTCGGAATCGCGAGTGGCGATAAACCGAGGTTGACTATTGACCATCGGGAGTCGGGATCTCGGTATTCGATAGCTCGAAGCCGTGTCTCCAGTTTCACGATATTGCGAGACCCGACCTCCCGATACGCAAGCGCAGTTCTGAGAAGGAGTAACCTGTGGGAACAAAGGCTCCGGAGGGGAGTTGGAAGAGAATTGACTCTTCAGGCCGAGTTGTTGAAGGTCCTGGAGAAGGCGACCATCCGCTGAGGGGCAGGTTTGCGTCAGAGTGGTATCAGAGCCTGGAACTGTCTGTATATTTCAGGCAAAAGGAGAAAAGAAAGATACTCTGATACACACGACTTGCGTCGGAGTGGTATCAGAGCGGGAGTGGCTTTGTTTTCTAAAGAAGAGACAGAAGATACAATGCCGCCCAGAAGGGAGAGGCAGTCACCTGATTGGGAAGACAGGGATGTGCGAAGAAGGGGTAGGCCAGCAGGGAATGCTGAAATAGAGTGAGAGATGAGAGATCTCCGAGACAGACTCGAAGAAATGGAGGCTGCCCAGAGACATGGTGTTGGTGCCGCAGAGTTCAGTGATCCTGAGATCGAAGAGGAAGCTGGACATGCTGAAGAAGAAGTCACAACAGAAGATTCATCAATAGAGAGGTTGATAAGAGCTATTTCGAGGATGAGCTCAAAAACAAAGATGAACATTCCCGTCTATGAGGGAAGTCTAAATGAAGAGGAGTTACTGGATTGGATCCGAGCACTCGACACCTACTTCGACTATGAGGACATCGAAGAGGACAAAAAGGTGAGACATGCTTTCACCAAGCTGAAGGGACATGCAACATTATGGTGGGACGAGCTGCAGGCAGACAGACGTTCCAAAGGAAAACAAAAGATCAAAAGCTAGGATCGAATGATCGCCAAGATGAAGGCGAAGTTCATTCCGAGGGACTACCAGATCACTCTGTTCAGGCGCATGCAGAACCTGAGACAGAAGCTGATGACGGTGAAAGAGTACACCGAGGAATTCTACAAGCTCAATATCAGAGCTGGTCATCGGGAGAGTGATGACGAAAAGGTGGCGAGATACCTGAATGGTCTCAGGTATGATATTCAGGATGAGTTAAGCATGGTTACCATCTGCATTGTTGAGGATGCGTACCAGATGGCTCTGAAAGCCGAGGAAAAGCTGAGCCGCAAGCAAGGACAACGAGGGTGAGGCAAGAGCCAGCCTAGAGGCAAAATAGTTTCCCAGAAAGAATTTCAGAAGCCCAAGGAGGATTGGAAGAGGCCTCAGGAAAAATATGAAAGAGGTGCAACCTCGCAGCAGAGGCAGCAAAATTTTGAGCCGAGGAGGCAGCGACAGGATCAACAAGAAGATTATGCTGATGCCAATACATTTCCTTGTACCTGAGGTCGAGGCAGAGGTCGAGGAGGAGTTATCACATGTTTCACGTGTGGTAAAGACGGACACAAGGACGTTGACTGTCCAGATAGAAAATTGGACAAAAGTGAAACTCACGTCGCTGAGGCGCAGAGGCGTGACGTGGAGGATGAAGACGCTGGGAGTGGAGAGTCACTGACAGTGCACAAGGCTCTCTTGAAGCCTGAGAAGGAGGTGGACAACTCAGCGCAAAGATGCAGACTGTTCCGGATGACTTGCAAGACCAAGGGCTGGAAATGCAAGGTCATAGTGGATAGTGGGAGCACTGATAATCTTGTTTCGACCGAGATGGTGGAGAAACTGGAGGTGAAAATGAACAAGCACCCGAGTCCATACAAAGTGACGTGGCTGCAGAAAGGACACCAGGTATGTGTCAGAAAACAATGCTTGGTAAATTTTAAAATGGGTGATTATAGAGATGAAATTCTGTGTGACGTTATACCCATGGATGTCTGTCACTTTTTATTGGGTAGACCATGGGAGTATGACCGACATGTTGTTCATGATGGGAGAATGAACACATACACCTTGGAGAAGGATGGGAGATCCCATACGTTGCTTCCGATCAAGGATAAGGAAATGAAGCGGGAAGTGAGCAATGCTATACTTCTCATGAGTGGGAAAGAGCTTCTCACAGAGATGGAGAAGGATGAGGATCCACAGTTCTTTGTTGTCGGGAAGCCGAGGGTTGTCTTGACAAGCACCAGAGTGGATGACTTGCCAGAGGAGATTCAGGAACTGCTTGGAGAGTTCGCTGATATCATCGTGGATGAACTGCCACGTTCATTTCCACCAATGAGGAGTGTGAGTCATCATATTGACCTCATACCCGGGGCAAGCTTACCGAATAAGGCAGCATACAGGTTGACGCCTTAGGAGAACGAGGAAGTCAAAAGGCAGGTACAGGATCTGTAGGATAAAGGACGAGTGAGGGAAAGCCGTAGTCCGTGTGTTGTTCCGACAGTACGGAGCCTAAAGAAGGGTGGAGGCTGGAGGATGTGTACAGAATCCCAGGCAATAAATAATATTACCATCAGATACAGGTTTCCATTACCGAGGATGGACGACTTGATGGACTGCCTGAGTGGGGCAAACTATTTTTCCAAGATTGATCTCAAGAGCGGATACCATCAGATCCGGATGAGAGAGGGAGATGAATGGAAAACAACATTAAAAACAAACGAGGGTTTGTATGAATGGCTGGTCATGCCATTTGGCTTGACAAATGCACCTAGCACTTTTATGAGGCTGATGAATGAAGTCCTACGGGAATTCATTGGCAAATTTGTGGTGGTGTATCTGGATGATATATTGATTTTCAGCAAGACCAAGGATGAACACTTGAGACATTTATCCATTGTGATGAGAAGGCTGCAGTAGGAGAAGCTGTTGATCAATTTGAAGAAGTGTTCCTTCATGCAGACAAAACTCATTTATTTGGGTTTTGTAATTTCGGCAAATGAGTTGAAGATGGATCCTGAGAAGGTTGAAGTGATCAGGAAGTGGCCATCACCGAGGAATGTTTTTGAAGTAAGGAGCTTCCATGGATTGACAAGCTTCTACAAGAAGTTCATTTAGAACTTTAGTGAAATTAGCGCAGCAATGATGGACACTGTGAAAAAACGGCACAAGGTTTTTCAGTGGACAGCCGAGGCCGAGAGAAGCTTCAATCTGCTGAAGGGCAAGATAACTGAGCAGCCAGTGTTGGTGCTGCCTGACTTTCATAAAACCTTCCAGGTGAAGTGTGACTCTAGTGGGTACGCTGTTGGAGGGGTTTTGAGTTAGGATGATAGACCTGTGGCATACTACAGCGAGAAGCTTGATGATGAAAAGTTGAAGTACTCCACGTATGACAAAGAATTCTATGCCATTATCCAGGCATTGAAAAAGTGGAGGCATTATCTCATACCCAAGGAGTTTGTGTTGTACAGTGACAACCACGCATTGCAGTTCGTGAGTCAACAGGAGAAGCTGAATCAAAAGCATGCGAAGTGGGTAGAGTACATGCATAATTTCACGTTCGTGATCAAGCACATTTCGGGGACTGCGAACAAATTCGTTGATGCCTTGAGCAGGAAGTGCTTGTTGCTGTAGGAGTTCAGAGTCAAAACCTTGGGTTTTGAAAATTTAAAGGAGATGTATGCAGGTGATGCTGATTTCGGGGAAGCTTATGAGGCAACTGAGAATCCGGTGCTCAGGGATAGGAGCCCGTGGATAGATTTCTTGATACAAGATGGATTGCTATTCAAGGGCAATCGATTATGCATTATAGATTGCTCTATGAGAGAGAATTTGGTAAAGGAGAAGCACAGTGGGGGCTTAGCAGGTCATTTTGGACATGACAAAACATTCACCAAGCTGAGCGAATCGTACTTTTGGCCAGGGATGCGCTCAGATGTAAAACGATTTGTTGACAGGTGCAGGATTTGTCAACACGCGAAGGGCCGAAAGCAGAACACAGGGTTCTATCAGCCGTTGCCTATACCCGAAAGGCCATGGGACGCCATTAGCATGGAATTTATGTTGGGTTTACCTAGAACACAGCGCGAAGTTGATTCCATTTTTGTAGTGGTGGACAGGTTCTCGAAGATGGCACATTTCATTTTGTGCCATAAGACGAGCGATGCGACACACATCGTGAACTTATTTTTCAAAGAGATTGTTAGATTGCATGGGTTGCCGAGAAGAATAGTCTCGGATCGGGATACCAAGTTCATAGGTCATTTTTGGAGGACGCTATGGAAGAAGCTAGGGACTGATTTAGAATTCAGTTCTGCTTACCATCCGCAGACAGATGGGCATACAGAGGTGGTCAACAGAATCTAGGGAGATCTGTTGAGAAGCCTGGTGATGGAACATCACACCAGTTGGGATCAGATCCTACCACAGGCAGAGTTTGCATACAATGATTCTGTGAATCAGAGTACTGGTAAGAGTCCGTTTCAAATTTTATATGGAACACAGCCGAGAGGAGTGTCTGAGTTCAGGGAGCCAGAACAAGCTGAGACTAGCAGCGCGAGAGCTGAGGAATTCGCTGAAGCAATGCAAGAACTTCACATGCAGGTGAAGCAACGATTGCAAAGGTCGAATCAGGAATACAATCACAGAGCCGATCATAGGAAGAGACAGCTTCACTTTGAAGTTGGAGACCCGGTTCTAGCGCACTTGAGGGAAGAAAGGTTCCCAAAGGGAACGTATAACAATCTCAATATGAAGAAAATCGGGCCGTGCCGAATCCTGAGGAAATTTGGCGAGAATGCATATAAGCTTGAGTTGCCAGAGGGCATCGGAATATCTCCGATTTTCAACATTTCGGATTTATACTCATACAAGGCTGAAGAAGCAGGCATTGGAACCGAGAAACCTGTGGTCCAGTGGTAGAAGCAATTACCAGTTTCACAGAAACCGCAGATGGAGTGCATACTGGAGAAACGAGCCGGCAAGAAGACCAGGAGGAAGCAATATTTTGAATACCTGGTAAAATGGAAAGATCACCCAGTGGAGGATGCCAGCTGGGAAACATAAGCAGTTATACAAAAGCATGGGCACACCATGCAGCAGCTCATGGACAGGAGCCCATGAAATCTTCTGAGCCGAGGAGTATGATGCAGGAGCATCCACATCTTGATCAAGCGAGCAAGCGTGCGGAGGCAAAGGAACAACTAGACAGTGCCAGCACATATGATTTTCGAATCACTTTGGAGATTTGTTGCGCCGTCATTTAGATGAAGGCATTTAAAGCTGGGCGCACTTGTAATATATTATAGATAGGAAGGCATTTAAATAGTTTAATGCTGGTAGATAGGAATTAACTGTATATTAGACAGTTTTAGCTTTCAAGAGGGAAAACGGAATACATGCACCCTCCTTTGTACATTGTATGACTCTCATTCAGATTATTCAGCATTAGCATAGAGAGAAAGGGAGAACAGAGCAGAGAATTCGTGAAGAAACCCCATGTATAGATTGAATTAATAGAAAGGGCTCTTGATTCAATTCCATGGCTGTGTTTGAGTTCTTTGTGCTGTTGATGTTATATTGTTGCATACTTGCTTCTTTATATGCTTATCTTCTATATGCTGCTTATGTGATTGCATATCAGGTTCGAAACCTGAGAGAATGAGTGAATGAGCTTCAATTGTTTCTCTGTTTGAGCCGGGAGATTCCTGCATAGAGTGCAGTCGAATTACTCTGCATAGAGTGTGTTGAGGAGGCTCTACAGTTAAACTCTCGATCTCATTTTGCTCGGAGTGAATTGGGTTTTTTGGACCGTGCAGGGAAGTGCAGGCCGAACTGGAGTCTCAGTAGCGAGTTTGAGAAAGGGAAGGCCAGGGTCATTGCGATTGTGATCTCATAGAAGCTGGGAGATTTGAAGCGCAGTTGGAGGCGGTTAAAGGTCAAGCACCGGAAGTGCGTGAAAGTTCTCTGAAGGAGTCAGAGGAACAAAAGCTTAGGAGGGATATCACCTTTGGTTCAGCTACATAGGACAAAGGTGGGAAAGCTGAGAACTCTTCAAGAGGAAGAGAATCGACGACTTGAACTTCTTGAAGAAGGAAGTCTTCAAGAACGGGTAGAACCCAGAGGGGGACGTCGTGCATCGGAATATCGGGGTTGGCGAGCACGAGTATTGCATGCACGATGAGATAACGAGTCATGATTTCTCAACTCAAACGAGACCGTCGATTTGAGCGCGGACAGGTGGCACGAGATCCTGTAGAGTCGGGGTTTCGACACTTCGGCGGTTTTGGTGCTAAAGGGAGCACGGAGAAACCGCAAGAGCACGAGTCACGACGGGTCCCATGGAGATTGCGTGGAGTATCGCACGTTGTATCGCGGGTTCGGAGCTCGGAGGTTGGAAAGGCAGGTCTTCGGAATCGCGAGTGGCGATAAACTGAGGTTGACTGTTGGCCATCGGAAGTCGAGATCTCGGTATTCGATAGCTCGAAGCCGTGTCGCCAGTTTCGCGATATTGCGAGACCCGACCTCCCGATACGCAAGCGCAGTTCCGAGAAGGAGTAACCTGTGGGAACAAAGGCTCCGGAGGGGAGTTGGAAGAGCATTGAATCTTTGGGCCGAGTTGTTGAAGGTCCTGGAGAAGGCGACCGTCCGCTGAGGGGCAGGTGTGCGTCACTGTTGTATGTCCAACATAATCTCCAAGTGTGGCTCGTTCAAGTCAAGGATCTGGTTTACTGAAGTCGACTGTTCATTCTTAGAATTTTCCTGTTGATCTTCCGGGTTTCTTTGTGATTGCTACACACCTTCCAGTTGATCTAATATTCTTTTCATTATCTCCATTTTCATGTGGTGTTCCTCTAACTAGCTTCGCAGGGCATAGCTCTTGTCATGGAGATTTTCAATCATGTGTCTATGTTGGGACAATGTTTCGAGTTCAAAGGCCCCATTGTTGGATTACTGAAGGGAGGGGTGAATCAATAATAGATAAATTGAATCCTTTTTAACCATATAATCCAAGTGTTATATCAATGTAGCATTATTATTCAATAACTGCAGAGTAAATAATAAATGAACAAATGAACAATCATACACATACACAGTACACCAGTTTTTTACGTGGAAACCCAAAGCTGGAGAAAACCATGTAATGATTTTTCTTATATGTCTTGAAGAATTACATTCATTGGAAGCACCAACTTCCTTTGTTTTCTAGCTACAACTGGAAGGAGGCTCCAACCCCCTAGTTTCTCAGGCTACAACTTGAGGGAAGCTCCAACTCCCCAATTCTCTGGCTACAACCCCCTAAGTTCTTCGGCTACAACCGGAAGGTGGCTACAACCACCTATCCTTGCCCCGTCCAACTGCCCTGAAGTAGAAGTAGAATGATGGAACCACTTTCACACTATCACTGTGAGATATACCACTATACAACTGTATCAATCTATACCACTGACCTGCAATCAACCTATACAACTTTCATGTAATCAATCCATACATAAAATGAACATGTATCAACAAAATACAACAGGTACATGACCTATAATGTTGCAGCACACACCTTATTTGTTATGAAATCCACAACCAAACTATTATGTAGCCTGCATATGCCTTCTGGAAACTAGGTTTTTCTTTCTTCTGAAAACTTCTGACCCTCTGCAAATTTTTTCATATAGATCTACAACCTGTCACTATATCCAGACTGTAACTGTACCATGTGCAGGCATCCTCATACATAACCTTTACCCAAAGCATATATATCTCTCTCTAGTCATGTTCCATATAGGTGTGTGTAATCATGAACAAGTATAATATCCCTCACATGATCTAGTCATCAAACACTTTTTGATATTTAGCCTCTCAATACATCAACCACTTCTCAAATACAATCTATCAACCATGTACCACAAACCATTAGCCTTATGCCAAGAAATACAAGATGTGCCTCAATTCTAACAAGAAGCATCAATGATAAATTATATCAACACTATATTTCTGTGGTTATGACTTATACAAAAGTTCCCATGTACCAACTAGTCTCTCTAGGGATAATTCTCAAATCTCCATAACCATTTCTCATGCATACATCAAAATCCAACTATTCATAGAAATAAGACATACCTTTTGAACCAATGGATATATATG
>JZKD02S2227874.1:413877-450835 GCA_000966675.3 Picea glauca
ATTATAAGGAAAAATGATTAATTTTATTTAGAAAATAATAATAACCTTTAAAAATATGAAATTATAAAATGTAAATTTATATTTGATTAATATATTAAAGATTTAGTTAAAATTATATTTAATTAATGTATAGTTAAATATATTTACGAATTTTAAAGATTAAATTATTTAAAACTTTATAAGATTTAATTATATTAAATTTATATTTAATTATACTATAATTATATTAAAAATAAAATTTAAAATTATATTTAAAATAAAATGTAATTATGTTAAAATTGTATTTAATTAATATAAAATTACATATATTTACAATTTTAAAAAAATTAAACTATTTATAACTTTATAACCTTAACCCTATTAACCTATGCAGTTGCACAAAGACTATTCGTATCCAATTCCACTTTAAATGAAACGTCCACTCAAAGCATGGTTGATTGAAACATGGAGGTTGGAGGTTGAAACTGGCACTTCACATCCACTGACCATACCCACTGCCCATTATCAGTATTTTTTTTGGTTGTTATTCATATTAAAAACTCATGAAAATCTGGTAAAAAAATGGCGGCTCACTAGAAAAAAACCTGAAAGAATAGTTTATAATAGTTTATAATAGTTTATAATTTTATAACTGTAACTCTAATAACCTGCACAATCACAATTCGCATTCAATTCCACCATTAATTGAAACACCCACACAAAATGGTTAATTGAAATGCACAAATATAAATCAAATTATAGTGAAGGTTTTTTAAATCAAATTTGTTTTTTAATATTTCGTCTATTATTGTTAATAAAATGTTCCCTTATTATTAGTAAAACCTTACGCATTGACTACTCCATAAAGAACTTTCATGTATTATTTTTATGCAGTACTAAATACCAATCGATGCGTATTAATTTGAAAACCAATTCCTATCGATTTCAATGGGGCCTGAATCGATTTATTGATGGAACAGAATAAATCAAGAATTTTCAATCGCAATGAAATACTCAGAAAATCTCACAAATCTATCATTCAAGTGGCCACATGAATGAATCAATCTTGATTGTCCGAGAGGTAGACCATAACATTCGTGGTTTATATACCAGAGATTAACCACTCATTTTTTGTATAATCGATTATAGTCTATAGGTATAATTTTTGAGTTAAAAAAAATAGCTATAGTTATTAATTTATAATGTACATAAACACATATCCATGTATGCTAATTTAAAAACCAATTCTGATCAATTCAATGTGGACTGAACCAATTTATTGATAGAAAAAAATAAATCAAGGATCTCCACCTGCAATGAAATACCCCATGAATCTATATTTCAAGTGGCCATATGAATGAACCAATCTTAATTTTCAAAGGGGTAGATAATTGAATTTGTGGTTTATATACAAGAGATTAACCATTCTTTTTTTATAGATCCAGTCTATAGTTAATCCAATATTATTCTATATTTAACAAACAAAGATATAGTTATTCAATTATAAAGTACATGTTTAGGGTTCCACAATTGTTTATTGTTCCTATCCACTGCTCCGCGAGGTGACAAAGACAAATCTGTTAACCTATTTGTGTTGCACGATTGATGTTTCTCCTGTGTGTTGCCTTCGTCCAAGTGAGAGATGTTGCTCCTCTCTGTGATGTTTCCTTGATGTTTAAATTCTCAGCTTGGCTCGATTTTATTGGCCATAGTCATTTTGGTGCTTTGAAACATAGTCTCTGAATCTACACTTAGCATACACTTAACAATACAGAAAATCAAATTGAAAAAAAAACATCTGCAGAGAGAAGGTCAAAAAATCAAATTAACCAAAAAACAACCATTTGTAGAGAGAGGGAGTAGTTATAAAAGTGATTGAGAACTTCCTATAGATTTCTTGGCCGAACGCTCCCATCCATAAACCATCAAATTCTCTTAAATTCATCTCACAACATCTAATATCTTGAAATGTAGCCACAACGTTGAGGGTTGGGTTTTTTAAAATAAAATCGCACACATATCCATATATTGTGCCAAACGCCATGTTTTATAAAATGTAAATTTATATTTGATTAATAAGAAATAATTCAGGGCATCCTGGGAGGGAGGCAAGACAACGAAGCTTCAATGTTCAATATTTGAATCAAGTCTTTGAGCCCATGGAGCCCATGGAGAGAATCGTAATGCCCAAAACCATAAACAGTAATTCAAAATGGCGATTATGAAAGAAGTCAAGCTCAGGAAATTCAAATGGAATAAGACAACCATACCTGTTCCAGAAAAAGTCGTTGAGTTAGATAATCAAATGCTCATGCAATACTAATGTTGTTGCCTTTGATATGAGGGCCGAGATACTGAAGAGACATGCACATATACATTAGGAAAACATTAGCGTGCAAGCGGTTGTGTCTAACATGCATGCGGTTGTCAATAAATTTAAAAAACTTTAGATCCCCACTGTAATACCGTCTGCTTTGGCCGGAAATTTTGAGCATAGATCGCTAGTGTAATTCTTTCTTGTAATCCTTCTTTTCGCTGCATGTGACTAAGTCTAAATAAAAAACTTCAATTGGCAAATGTTTATAGAATAGGTGGCTTAGAGAATGCATATGGGTCGCTCAGAGAATGTGTGGCGGTTCAGGTCGTACGTGCATGTGGCTATCTATAAACCGCTCTTCCCCATGCGTACATGCATGCCACTCTGTGTAAAAAAATTTAATTCCCAAATGCTCACATAATCTGTGGCAGTTCAGGTAGTGGAATGCATGGAGGTTGTGGCATGCATACATATTAATCATTGAACGTGTCAATTATATATGCACACAATATTTTTTTACGTATTATTAGTTAAATGTGAAAAAGTAAACATGTTAACGAATGTCTTTATAAATGCAAGGAAGTTATGAGCAATAAATCTGGTTCATTGATTTTGGAGGATGACTAAGAATATGCCATCATCTTGAATGTGTATCCATAAAATTAGGGTTTAAAGTTAAATAAGGTTAAAAGATCATTAATTCTGCCCATTGCCAATAGGTGTATGCCTATCTGCGTAATTAAATGATTTTGAAAACTAAAAATTAAATGATTTTGACCTATTCAAATTTTCCATCATCGAAATCCACCTATAAAATCTTTATTGTGAATTTGCAAATTGAACACAAAAACCGAGGCGATCGAGTTTCCACTTTTAAAAACGTGGCAGCCGAGTGTCCACTTTTAAAATATCTCAAGTTACTTTTTATTGGAATCCCATACGTAATGCAATTTTCCATGTCAACATTTGTTGTTGGCCCGTGGTTGACATATGTGAGTTGAATAGGACAATTTGCCATGTCAGCGTAACATTTGACATTGGCCTATTTGGCTGACATATGCGAGTGGAATATTCTACTTCCATATAAAAAAAAAAACCCTATTCCTTTTATCGTCGCGACTACAATACACACTTATAGCAAGTTGGCAAATATTTGACTTCATATTTCTCACAATGGTACGTGTTAATTTAGAGTGACTCAGACCGTGCCCAGAGATGCTGTGTGGAATAGTTTACTAAATATTTTTAAAAATGAAAAAGATACTTATATTAGTAAATATAAAATTTACAGTATTAAGACTGCTGAAACAACAAAAGTCTTATGCAGTTTTTTACAGTAAGACTGCTGAAACAACAAAAGTCGTATTCAGTTTTTACAGTAAGACTGCTGAAACAACACTTTGTTGTTTTATGATAGAATGTTGGATCATAAACTAGCATAGCCGCTAAATCATGGTTGGAGAATGCTAAAAGACTTATGACCTATAAAAAAAATTTAGTAAAAATGCCAGGTTAAATAAAACTCAGTAAAAATGCCATGTTCATGTATGAACAAACGAAACAGTTGAAGAATTTCAAAAGTTAATTATTTAAATGTGACAATCATATGATTCTACAGTGATTTTTTAATATGATTAGGTAAATGTTAAAAAGTAAACAGGCTAACAGATGCTTTTATAAATGCAAAGAAGTTATCAACAATAAATCTGACTCATTGATTTTGGAGGATGACTAAGAATATGCCAACATCTTCAATGCATAATCATCAGATTAGAATTTAAGATTAAAAGATCATTAATTGTGCCCATATTCATAGATATATGCCTTTGGGCATAAAGATAAAATTATAGTAACACCAAAATTATATCCTTTATCACTGAAAACTATCATAGGTACCGATCACAAAAAATTAATCCTCCATCATTGAGTTTATAAGAACACTTCACAAAATGATACAGTTCTCTTACATTACAAAACTTATATGAAAAAACTTGAGTTTTGGTTCTTCTATATTTTTGTATAGATTTAAATGTAGAATGACAATTTTTCAAATTTCTCAATTTGATTTTCCATATCAGCTGCAAAGTATAATCCTTCTTCTTCCATCTACAAGGCTTGTTTTGATAGTTGATCCATTTTTTTTGTTAAATTTTTTATAAATATGTCGTGTTTTAATTTTTTGGAAATTTCCACTTAAAACACAAATCTTTTTCATCCATGACTGAAGTAAAACTACCTATAAATTATTCTTAGTAGTAACACAAAATAAATGGCTGTGATTTCAATCATTAACCTCCTAGCTATTATAAAGACATCCGTTTATGTGTTTACTTTTTTACATGTACCTAATCATATTTAAAAATTACTTTGATAGCTAACTAATTGCCACGTAAGTGATTAACAAAAATTAAAATATTAACACCACATAAATGAAGCCCAACCATTTATTTGTTAATCAATAATAAAATTTAATAATTTTTTTATCTGCCGATACCTTTCGACGTTCTCCAACTACTGTATTAGCACTGTGCTAGTGAAATAATAAAACCCAAAATCTATTTGATATATTATATCTTATGATGCAGGAGCATCCACACCTCATCAAGCGAGCCAACACACCAAGCAGGAAAGAACAGTTGGGCAGCGCCAACACCAATTTTGAAACATTGTGATATTGTTGCACCGAGACATTAATGCATGGTTTAATGAAGCGCACTTGTATTGTAAGACGGACCTTGAGCAGATAAGCTCTAAGGACATGGAATATAGGCACCCTCCTTTGTATTATTGTATTCATTCAGAGCAGCAGAAAAAAATTCATTCATGAGCAAGAAGTAGAGCAGAGCAGAGAAGTGTATGAAGAACCCCATGTACAGATATTGAATTAATAGGAAAGCTTTGATTCAATTCCATGGCTATGATTATTCTCTGTGTGTTGTTGATATTATGTTGTTGCATATTTGCTTCTTTTTATGCCTTTGTTTTATATGTTGTGTGTGTGATTTCATGGTAGATTCGAAATCTGGGAGGAAGACGAGAATGAGTTTCAATTGTTTCTCTGTTTGAGCCAAGAGATTCCTGCATAGAGTGTAGTGGAATTCATCCGCATAGAGTATGTTGATGAGGCTTAAGTAGTTAAGCTCTCATTCTCATTCGCCCCAAGTTGAATTGGGTCATCAGGGACGTGCAGGTAAGGTGCAGGCCAAGGTAGAAGTCTCAGGAGTTTGTCTAAGCTAAATGGGTGGAAGATCTCTGTTGCAGGTGAGTGCATGGGATTTGAAGAATTCAACACTTAGAGAGTTGTTGAAAAGTCAAGCATAGGAAGTGGGCGTAAAAGTATCTGAAGAAGTCAAAGTTGAAAAAGATCAGGAGGGATAGTTCCCTAGAGTCATTGTGGGAACAGACTCAGAAGAAGGTCCGAACCGGGAGAAGCTTCGAGGGGGGAGAAATCCTCAAGAGGAAGAGAATCGACGACTTGAAATCATCGTGGAGAATCGTGAGATCCACAGACCGTCAGATCGCGGGGAAGTCATGGGGGAGTTAACCTCTAAGCACAGGAAGGATCAAAGTCCATCGGAGTTCGACATTTGGAAAGACAAGAGTTTCATAGTTGTAGAAATCGTGACTCACGATTTCCTGAATCAACGAGAGCCATTGATCAGAGTAGGGACATGTGATGCACAATCATGAGGAGTTGGAGAATCGGGATTCGGTGTTCAGGGTTTTCGACAATAAAGAAAACTTGTATCGTGGATTCACGATCCACGAAATCCCGATGGTGACGTGGCATTGTGGGACCATGAGATTCATGGGAGGACAGGTGGCGTACTGTCGGAGTTCGGGGTTCGAAGTTTTGTGTTGCAAGAGACCGTGTACACAGGGTTCGTGATATCGCGAAGCCCGATTTCCCGAAGTGACTGCCAGGAGATCAAAAGAGTATCCTATGGTTGACAAGAAGTCCCGATATGGGATTTGAAGGGTATTACAACTCTTCGGGGTAGGAAGAATAAGGTCCTGGTGAGGAGCAGCTGCCGCCGAGGGTAGGTTTCCATCAAGTGGTATCAGAGCCGGAGAAGAGTTCTCTTTGTTCCGGTAGCAGAGAAAAGCAGATTTCATAATGTCGCCGCGAAGAGAGAGGCAGTCACCTGATCGTGAGGACAGGGACACCCGAAGAAGGGGAAGGCCGACAAGAAATCCAGAAATGGAGCACCAAATGAGAGATCTCTGAGCAAGGCTTGAGGAGATGGAGACCACCCGAAGTGGAAGAGGAAGCTGGACGCGATGCAGAAGAGGTCTCAGCAGAGGATGCCTCAACAGAGAGGTTGATCAGAGATATCGCTAGGATGAGCTCGAAGACCAAGATGGACATTCCCGTATATGAGGGAAGCCTGAATGCAGAAGAGTTACTGGATTGGATCCGAGCACTCGACACCTACTTTGATTACGAAGACATAGAAGAGGACAAGAAGGTAAGGCATGTTGTTACAAAGCTGAAAGGACATGCAACCTTATGGTGGGATGAATTGCAGGCTGATAGGCACTGCAAAGGAAAACCAAAGATTAAAAGCTGGGACAGAATGATCGCTAAGATGAAAGCGAAGTTCATCCCAAGAGATTACTAGATCACTCTGTTCAGGCGGATGCAGAACCTGAGACAGAAGTTGATGACGGCGAAAGAGTACACCGAAGAATTCTACAGGCTCAACATTCAAGCTAGTCATCGAGAGAGCGATGATGAAAAGGTGGCGAGATACCTGAATGGTCTCATGTATGACATTCAGGATGAGTTAAGCATGTTGACTATCAGGACGGTAGAAGATGATTACCAAATGTCTCTGAAGGCCGAAGAGAAGCTGAGCCACAAGCAGGGACAACGAGGGCGAGGAAGGAGTCAGCCCAGAGGCAAAGAAATTGTCCAGGAAAGAATTCAGAAGCCCAAGGAGGAATGGCAGAGACCTCAGGGTAAAGCTGAGAGAAGTGGTACCTCACTGCAGAGGCAGCCACAAATTGAGCAAAGGCAACACAATGCCGAGCCGAGGAGGCAGCATACGGAACAGGGTGGCAGATATGTTGATGCCAATACAATTCCTTGTACCCGAGGTAGAGGAAGAGGCTGAGGAGGAGTGATTACATGTTTCACATGTGGAAAGGATGGACATAAAGCCGTGGACTGTCCAGACAGGAAGTCAGACAGAGGAAAAGCCAACATCACTGAGGCGCAGAGGCGTGATGATGAGGATGAAGACACTGGAAGTGGGAAGTCACTGACAGTGCACAAAGTTCTCTTGAAACCCGAGAAAGAGGTGGAGGACACAACGCAAAGATGCAGACTGTTCAGGACGACTTGCAAGACCAAGGGTTGGAAATGCAAGGTCATAGTGGACAGTGGAAGCACCGACAATCTCGTTTCGACCGAGATGGTGGAGAAATTGGAACTGGAAATGACTAAACACCCGAGTCCATATAAAGTCTCGTGGTTACAGAAAGGACACTGGATAAGTGTCACTAAACAGTGCTTAGTTAAATTCAAAATTGAGAATTATCATGATGAGATTTTGTGCGATGTTATTCCCATGGACGTATGTCATATACTGCTGGGTAGACCATGGAAATATGATAGAAATGTTGTTCATGATGGGAGGATGAACACGTGCACCTTGGAGAAGGATGGGAGAACACATGGATTGCTTCCGATAAAAGATAAAGAAGTGAATTCGGAATTAACCAGTACAATACTTCTCATGAGTGGGAAGGAACTTCTCACGGAGATGGAGAAGAATGAAGATCCACAATTCTTTGTTGTCAGGAAGCCAAGAATTGTCCTGACAAGCACAAGAGTGGACGACTTGCCAGAGGAGATTCAGGAACTGCTGGGAGAGTTCGCTGATATCATCATGGATGAACTACCTCGTTCATTTCCACCGATGCGGAGTGTGAGTCATCACATCGACCTCATACTCAGAGCAAGTTTGTCGAACAAGGCAGCGTACAGGTTGACACCTCAGGAGAACGAGGAAATCAAAAGGTAGGTACAGGATCTACTGGATAAAGGACTGGTCAGAGAGATTCTTAGTCTATGTGTTGTTTTGATAGTACTGAGTCCAAAGAAGGATGGAGGCTGGAGGATGTGTACAGACTCCAGGGCGATAAATAAAATCACCATCAGGTACATATTTCCACTGCCAAGAATGGATGACTTGATGGATTTCCTGAGTGGGGCAAATTATTTTTCGAAGATTGATCTCAAGAGAGGATATCATCAGATCCAGATGAGAGAAGGAGATGAATGGAAGACAGCGTTCAAAACAAATGAGGGCTTGTACGAATGGCTGGTCATGCCGTTTGGTTTGACAAACGTGCCAAGCACTTTTATGAGGCTGATGAATAAAGTCCTGCGGGAATTCATCGGTAAGTTTGTGGTCGTGTACTTGGACGACATACTGATTTTCAGCAAGACCAAGGCTGAACATATGAGGCATTTAGCCATTGTGATGAGAAGGCTACAGTAGGAGAAACTACTGATCAATTTGAAGAAGTGCTCATTCATGCAGACAAAACTCATTTATTTGGGTTTTGTAATCTTGGCGAATGAATTGAAGATGGATCCTTAGAAGGTAGAAGTAATCAGGAATTGGCCATCGCCGAGGAACGTTTTTGAGGTAAGGAGTTTTCATGGACTGGCTAGTTTCTACCGAAAGTTCATTTGAAATTTCAGTGGAATTAGCGCCGCAATGATGGACACTGTGAAGAAGCGGCACAAGATTTTTCACTGGACAGCCGAGGCTGAGAGGAGCTTCAATCTGTTGAAGCGAAAGATAATAGAGCAACCGATTTTGGTGTTGCCTGACTTTCAGAAAACATTTCAGGTGAAATGTGATGCCAGTGGGTATGTTGTTGGAGGGGTCCTGAGTCAGGATGATAGACCTGTAGCATATTACAGCGAGAAGCTGGATGATTCCAAGCTGAAATACTCCACACGATAAAGAGTTATATGCCATCATACAAGCATTGAAGAAGTGGAGGCACTACTTGATACCCAAGGAATTCATTTTGTACAACGATAATCATGCATTGCAGTTCATGATTCGACAGGAGAAGTTGAACCAGAAGCATGCGAAATGGGTAGAGTACATGCATAATTTTACATTAGTGATCAAGCACATTTCAGGAACTACTAACAAAGTAGTTGACGCTTTGAGCAGGAAATGTTTATTGCTACAGGAGTTCAGAGTCAAGACACTGGGTTTTGAGAATCTGAAAGATATGTATGCAGGTGATGCAGACTTCAGAGAAGCTTATGAAGTAGCCGAGAAACCAGTTCTAAGGGATCGGAGTCCATGGCTAGAATATATGATCCAGGATGGATTACTATTTAGGGGCAATCAGTTGTGCATACCGAATTTCTCCATGAGGGAGAATTTGGTGAAGGAAAAACACAGCGGAGGCTTAGCAGGTCATTTTAGACATGATAAAACATTCGCCAAGCTGAGCGAATCGTATTATTGGCTAGGAATGCGAACATATGTAAAGAGGTTTGTTGACAGGTTTCAGATATGTCAACATGCGAAGGGCCGAAAGAAGAACACAGGGTTCTATCAACCATTTCCTATACCCGAGAGACCATGCGAGGCAATTAGTATGGACTTTGTGCTAGGATTGTCGAGAACACAACGAGGAGTTGATTCCATCTTTGTGGTGGTGGACAGGTTTTCGAAGATGGCACATTTTATTTCATGTCATAAGACCAGCGATGCGACACACATCGCGAATTTGTTTTTCAAAGAGATTGTGCGATTGCATGGATTGCCGAGAAGTATAGTCTCGGATCGGGATACAAAGTTCATAGGTCATTTTTGGAGGATGCTATGGAAGAAGAGGAGAACTAATCTAGCATTTATTTTTTCTTATCACCCCCAAATAGATGGACAAACGGAAGTGGTCAATAGGAGCTTAGGGGATTTATTGAGAAGCTTGGTGACAGAGCACCATAGCAGTTGGGATCAAATTTTGCCACAGGAAGAATTTGTGTACAATGATTCGGTGAATCGAAGTACAGGTAAAAGCCCATTCCAGATTTTGTATGGGACACAGCTGAGGGGAGTTTCTGAACTCAGGGAGTTAGGACAGGCTGAAACTAGCAGCGCTCATGCTGAAGAGTTCACTAAAGCGATGGAGGAGCTTCACGCGGAGGTGAAGCAGTGACTGCAGAAGTCTAATCAGGAGTACAAGCGCAGAGCTGATCAATAGAAGAGAAAACTTCAGTTTTAAGTTGGGGATATGGTTCTCTCACACTTGAGGAAGGAAAGGTTCCCAAGGGGAACATATAACAAGCTCAAGATGAAGAAAATTGGGCCGTACAAAGTCCTGAAGAAATTCGGGGAAAATGCGTACGAGCTTGAGTTGCCAGAGGGCATCGGGATATCTCCAATATTTAATATTTTGGATTTATACCCATACAGAGATAGGGAAGAAGGAACTAAGAGTGATGATCAACCAGACATCCAGTGGCAGAAGCAATTGCCAGTTGCACAGAAACCGCAGATGGAGTGCATACTGGATAAAAGAGTAGGCAGGAAGACCAGGAGAAAGCAGTATTTTGAGTACCTGGTGAAATGGAAGAATCACCCAGTGGAGGATGCCAGCTGGGAAACAGAAGCAGCAATACAGAGGCATGGTCACACCGTGCAGGAGCTCATGGACAGGAGCCCATGAAAATTTTCGAGCCGAGGAGTATGATGTAGGAGCATCCACACCTCATCAAGTGAGCCAACACACCAAGCAGGAAAGAACAGTTGGGCAACGCCAACACCAATTTTGAAACATTGTGATATTGTTGCACCAAGACATTAATGCATGGTTTAATGAAGTGCACTTGTATTGTAATATGGACCTTGAGTAGATAAGCTCTCATCCTTAGGTAGCTAAGGCATTTATTAGATTTAACGTAGGTAGATAAAATAATTAAGTCTAGATTAGACAGTTTTACTTTTGTGAGGGCAAGCGGAATATAGGAACCCTCCTTTGTATTATTGTATTCATTCAGAGCAGCAAAAAAAAATTCATTCAGGAGCAAGAAGTAGAGCAGAGAAGAGAAGTGTATGAAGAACCCCATGTACAGATATTGAATTAATAGGAATGTTTTGATTCAATTCCATGGCTGTGATTATTCTTTGTGTGTTGTTGATATTATGTTGTTGCATATTTTCTTCTTGTTATGCCTTTGTTTTATATGCTGTGTACATGATTTCATGGTAGATTCGAAATCTGGGAGGAAGATGAGAATGAGTTTCAATTGTTTCTCTGTTTGAGCCAAGAGATTCCTGCATAGAGTGCAGTCGAATTCATCCGCATAGAGTGCGTTGATGAGGCTTAAGCAGTTAAGCTCTCATTCTCGTTTGCCCCAAGTTGAATTGGGTCATTAGATCTGTGCAGGTAAGGTGCAGGCCAAGGTAGAAGTCTCAGGAGTTCGTTTGAGCTAAATGGGTGGAAGATCTCTGTTGCAGGTGAGTGCATGGGATTTGAAGAATTCAACACTTAGAGAGTTGTTGAAAAGTCGAGCACGGGAAGCGGGCGTAAAAGTCTCTGAAGGAGTCAGAGTTGCAAAAGCTCAGGAGGGATAGTTCCTTCGAGTCATTGTGGGAACAGACTCAGAAGAAGGTCCGAACCGAGAGAAGCTTCGAGGGGGGAGAAATCCTCAAGAGGAAGAGAATCGACGACTTGAAATCGTTGTGGAGAATCGCGAGATCTGCAGACCATCAGATCGTGAGGAAGTCATGGGGGAGTTAACCTCTAAGCGTAGGAAGGATCAAAGTCCATCGGAGTTCATCATTTGGTGAGACAAGAGTTTCATAGTCGTAGAAATCGCAACTCACGATTTCCCAAATCAACGAGAGTCGTTGATCAGAGCAGGGACACGTGACGCATGATCCTGAGGAGTCGGAGAATCAGGATTCGACGTTCGGGGTTTTCGACAGCAAAGAAAACTTGTATCGTGGATTAGCGATCCATGAAATCCTGACAGCGACATGGCATTATGGGACCACGAGATTCACGGGAGGACAGGTGGCATACTATCGGAGTTCGGGGTTCGGAGTTTTGTGTTGCAAGAGACTGTGCACACAGGGTTCACGATATCGCGAAGCCCGATTTCCCGATGTAACTGCCTGGAGATCAAAAGAGTATCCTGTGGTTGACAAGAAGTCCCGATACAGGATTTGAAGGGTATTACAACTCTTCGGGGCAGGAATAAGAAGGTCCTAGTGAGGAGAAGCTACCGCCGAGGGTAGGTTGCCATCATCTTAATAGTTACAAAGATTTTTCTTAGATATACGTTGGTTACACTTAATAAAGTCTTAACTATGGTTAAATATATAGGTTATAAATAAAAATTCTTAATTTTAGCTGTGAATTTCCCCCATGGACGCAACCTAACTCCTCTGTAATGCCTGGTCCTGCTCTGATTCTTCTCTCCATTCCCCTCCTCGGGTGGCTATGACCTTACTTTTACATTTATTACCTCTTCTCTTCTTATGGATGTTGATACAAAATAAATGCTATTTTGGAATGAGCTCTTTGTGGCGGTAGCGGCGACGACATCGGCGGAGTCTTTTCCATTTTTCCATTTGCGGGCCACTAGATTTGAAAGAAATTTAAATCCAACGGCCACCTGCGGTAAGCTCATGGAATCCTGCCAATCCGTAGCATTTTCCTACATGTCGGTAAGTGCATGACATCCTGCCATTGCGTGGCAGTTTCCTACATGTTTTGTAGATTAAAAAATAATAAATATATTCCACTACTAACTTGCACCAAACACGATGCTACTACTTTAGTTGACTCCTTATTTTCTTACCATTTAGTGTCACCATGGTCTTAGGATAAGATTCAAACGTGGAAAATAATCATAATGTTTAAAAAACAGATGAAAACACATATTTATCTACAAACCTTATCCATTCCTTGGATTTTTTAATTTTATTATTAAATTTATTAAATGAGCGCAGAAGTTGGATTTTTTAATTTTATTATTAATTTTATTAAATGAGCACAGAACCTCCATGTGCCCCGCATTTTTTTATTTTTTACCATGCACCCAGATAGAACCATTTCACTTTGGAGTTGCATGTAATGGGAACTTGCACAAGGAAACTCTCCCTGTATGATTGGAGAAGGTTTGGTCACCACTGTTAGGTTACACCCCTGAAATATTTTACAAGATGGCCAGGCTACCTCAAAAACTCACTTCGAAACTAATTTCAAATTTTGATAATAATTAATTCAAAAATAAACATGAAAGAATCACATGCATTAATCAAAATCCATGGTTCAACATAAAAGAAATGAACAATGTTCAATGCACAACAAATAACGAGCAAGCATGCACACATAAATACATCTTATAGATAATTAAATACACAACAGAATATACATTATACATAAAACAGAGAGAGAACTTATCTTTTCATGTAAACATTCACCAACTTGTTGTAGACCAAGGACGTTCCTCCCAACCATAGACATTGTTATTCATTTACTCTGAACAACAGGTCACCCCCGAGATAGGGCTATGAGTCCACAAGGATGGGTCCTAGGAAAAATCTAAAAACACACCAATTAGCTAACAAGCTCTTAAGTTTTCCCAACCACACAATTACAATCCTAATTTTCAACTTTCTTTCCCCTTTAGCCTTCACAACCCAAAGAAATGAACCCCTTTCTCTGCCATGCAGTCCCTTAGGTTGTTTCATTTCTCTCCATGGATATAGTGCTACTGGTAAGGAAATATCTGTGCTAGAAACTCCAAAGATTCTCAACTGTGATAGTTCTTTGAGAACTACCATTATACTTATTCCCATAGGCATCCATTCCCACCTAGAATGATTAGTAATTTATACAACCATCTAGAAATTAATCTCCTCTTCCAACCATTCATCTCCATGCTCATACCAAGAGCATTCTCAGACCAAGAGCACATGAATTAGCAAGAATGAGGAACCAAAATGAAAGAGTGCGAAGAGTGAATGGAGAAGAAGAACTAGTGAACCCACTAACAACCCAAGGAGTTTTTTATATGTTTACTTGTAAATCAAGAACCACATGGCCTCTCCCAAGAAGCTTATGTAACCACATTTCTCAATTAAAACCAATATGTCAAAATAAAATATAATAAAAAGACTCATCCCCTTGATCCCCCTCTCTCTTGGAATAATAACCCCCTATATCTTTTGTTTTTATCTGGCTTTAGCCACATATGCATTTTATTAATATATATAGATGAATTACATTTCCTAGGGACTATGGCCCCTTTTCAACTTTATTGACTCATCAGCCTAAGTCATAATTACATAATACATTCTAATTCGTAGGGATTAAAATCGAGGTGTTACATACCCCTCCCCTTATTTTGGCATTGCCCTCATTGCAAAACACCATTCCAATGTTATTAACATTACAAATCTAGACCCCTGGATGGGGTGCCACATTGTAGAGCCGAGCTACGCGGGTTAACGTCGGGCCGCACCATTAATATAACCATCGACGACCATCCCCTCCGCAATTAAATGGGAACGAGCCCATGCAACATCGACTAGGAGATGAGGCCCTTCATGCAAGTGAGAAGTACAACATACCAGAGCACTAGGAGGCCAACCTTAATGGCCATGGCAGTCGTCGTCCTCCTCCTCCTTATCACCCACCTCAATAGCTTTGAGCGGCATTTGTATACAGCAGAGCCGAATGCAAAGATGAATTTCGAAGAGCCACTGGAGTTTTGGAGAAAATACATCCATCCACAGGGAACCTCGACCATCCCCAGGTTCTTCACCATTCCCAGAGAACGAGGAAAGCCATGCAGGGGCGTAGCTTGATACACAGCTGAATCACACAAGTAGAGGCAGAAGAAATTCGAGCAGGCATTGGCCTTGGTGTCCTCGCGAAGACATAGGAACTCTGGGAAACCTCGAATGCCTCCAATGGCATATGTGGAAGAGATCACCTTGGACGAGGCCATGCAAAGCTACCTGGAACTCACTCTTTTCACCGTCCCGGATAATTGGAATCCTCCCATTGATTTTGGCATAGCCGAAAAGACTTCGCCTTCGAGAAAACAACTTGGCTCCAGTGCAACTCGCCCGGTAGAGGAATTCACCACCTGCTATGTTGAGGAAGAGACACTGTCCTGTGCAAAAGGAAAAAACGACCCACCCACTGGTGCACCTCTAGAGGAGGTGACTCAACTAATCAACTAGTAGGCACATCAGGATAGTGAAGCACATGCAGGCGAAGAAGCAACGAGGCCATTTCCCTTAGACTCTGCTGAGGGTAATTGGTAGGACCAACATCCTTTCACCAATTTGGGGTACCTAGCACTAATCTTTGACATGCGGAGCCTACTGGATGATCAAATCTTTCACATCGCTCGAATCAACCATTGACTCGACATGTTGTTTGCTGCACACTCCAGGACTCTTCCAAAAAGGAAATGCCCTACGTGCACGTAAGATTACGTGTTTCCTACAGGATGGCGAAGGCATGCGGACAAGGACGAGCCAGCTGGATAAAAGGTTCAGTGATGTTCTTAGTTAGCAATCAATTTTTGTTTTCAAATAAGGTTTTAGTCCAGTTAGATCATAGTCATGCTGCAACTAGGTTATTAGTACACAGTATTAACTTAATGGCAATGCATCCTGGTGTCCTTTGGGTAGGACAACACTTTGATAGTTTTGTTTGCTTGGAAACAAATGTCATAGAGTGTCCAACTGTCTCGGTTTCCTTCTTAGGCGGGACAGCTGGCATCATAAACAGACTTTGTAACTCTGCAACAATAATATAAACATGTTCTTCCCCTTTTACTTAAAAAAAAAAAAACATTACAAATCTAGACTCTCTAGCCTTTACTCTGCATAGGAAGCCCAACCAACTCTTTTATACATAGGCACTCTGGCCTAAATTAAACATGTATACATAGACATTCCGTCCCAAAACATGTATAATGATTTTCAGAATTTATATTTCTGGTAGCAATTCTAACCATCAAGCTTCTCTTCCCTATCAACCTACACAACCAAAAAAAATGAACTCCTTTCTCTGCCATGTAGTCCCTTAGGATGTTCCACTTATTTCCATGGCTCCCTTGCACTGAGCTAGGAAGTTTTAGAGATGTGGCTTCAAGAACTCCAATTGCAACAAGTCCATTGGATTTTCTTCATTCTATGCCTTCATCATTGAGCTTGATTTCCTTCTAGTTCTATTTTTTTCCTGAGCTTCCAGCTTTCATAGCCAACATCTCGACTGTATTATACACATATAGTCATCATGAGATATCATTATAACAATTTCAATCATAAATGTCAAATCTATTTTATATAAAACAAAATTTTCCAAGCATGAGCTTCTTGCTCATAATTCATTTGAATCTTCCAGCTACATGCATCAATATTTATTATGGATTACAACGATGCCATAACCAATACCATTATTCCTGCAATTTCTCAACCTTTAGTCAACCAAATTAATTGTTGGCATAACATAACAATTTTTAATTTCTCAAATCTGTTTATATACAGAAAATAAAATTCCCTAGGCATGAGGATTTTTCTCATAATGCTTTGCTCTTGTAGCAACAAGAATTGGTCCTATGTATGGGCTTACATTCATGCCACATCCAATACCATTGTCCCTACAATTTCCTCAACCTTTCATTTAGACACACAAACTGTTCGCATAACATAAAAATTTGGAACTATTAATTTCTGAAATCTATTTTATACAAGAAAACAAAATTTTCAAGCATGAATTTCCTGCTGATAATGTTTGTTTCTTGTAGCAAAAGGAATTGGTCTTCCTTATGCGATTACATCCCAGACATATCCAAGACCTCTCTCGCTGCAATTTTCTCAATTTACATGCATCCAAATAGATTGTCAGTAATTTATGTACAATGGTAACAAGTGATATCAAAATTTCTTACAACTACAATTCAATTACTTCCACTCATTCTTGACATCAAATGGAATTCAACAGTTGAATGGAATGAACCCATCATTCTTTAAACACATATTATGAGCCAATCTTTTCTTTCTTCTATCTAGAAATATTTTTATTACTTTCTCCCCGTGACAGAGATTTTCCATAATTCATCATTATTTAACTACTTTAACCTACAACTTTCTTGTTTCAATATCTAACATCTCCTGAAGTGTTTTCAACTTCATGAGTTAGCAATACTCACATCATTTCAGTTGTTAGCATAGTCATTTCTATGTCACATAATATACACATGCATTCACCAAAATGCATTAAATAATTCCCTTAATACCACTTGTAACATTTTAAAAAACTCCAAAAGGTGATCTCAGAATTGTAACAAACAACAATTCAATCACCTTCAACTAGTATTCATATTAATATAATGTAGCTATCATTCATTATGCATTTCTAGAACCACATGATTTTCATAATGCATGAATTAATTACTAATAAAATAACCACCGATGTGTCACTACCCATGGACACATTTACACAATGCATCCCTACATTGACTACATAATACCACATAACGTTTTCATTCATTCTCAAAGGTTAGTTGGAAGGTTTGGCCAATGCCTGGAAGTGAGGAATATAAAGGAGTCTTTTCCATTTTTCCATTTCTGGGCCACTAGATTTGAAAGAAATTTAAATTCAATGGCCACTTGCGGTAAGCTCATGGGATCCTGCCAATCTGTAGTAGTTTCTTACATGTCGGTAAGTGCATGACATCCTGCCATTGCGTGGCAGTCTCCTAAATGTTTTGTAGATTAAAAAATAATAAATATATTCCACTATCAACTTGCACCAAACACGGTGCCACTAGTTTAGTTGACTCCTTATTTTATTACCGTTTAGCGTCACCATGGTCTTAGGAGAATATTTGGACATGGAAAATAATCATAATGTTTAAAAAACAAATTAAAACACATATTTATCTACAAACCTTATCCATTCCTTGGATTTTTTAATTTTATTATTAAATTTATCAAATGAGCGCAGAAGTTGGATTTTTTAGTTTTATTATTAATTTTATTAAATGAGTGCAGAACCTCCATGTGCCTCGCATTTTTTTATTTTTTACCATGCACCCAGATAGAACCATTTCACTTTGGAGTTGCATGTAATTTGAGGAGGATTAACAACATATCCATAAAAATCCACATGATTGGAAATAATAACTAGTGAAAACTATGGAGATGACGAAACATGAGCGAAAATGGACGACGAACCAGGGAACGAAAATTTGAACTGGGTTGTGGAGGGAAGCACTGAAAGACACCAGGGTCGGCTTCCTGTATTGAGTGATTCTTAGTAATGGAGCCAAAGTTAGTGGGGACTTATCATTAGCTTCTCTACTTTCTATGTTGGGTTTTTTTAGGCTTTAGAATACACTTTATTGTGTATCTTTTGCTCGTCAGTTTGTCTCTCCTATTGGTTGAGTTATTACACCTTAGCTGAGACACTCGGTTAGTGGGAAGTTATTTGGGTGGTGACAGTGGAACCTGCCAAGACTTATTATTAACCTCTTTATTACCCTTCTCGGTAATTGTGTTTAATCTTGTGGGGACTAGGAGCTTACATATTACCAATTTTAGAACTATAAAGGGGCTTACAAGTGGACTCCTGAGCGTAATGTTATTCATGCAACCTTCATTTATTGACATTTATTTACCTTTGGCCTTTGGGTAGTGGTGAATATTGGTTTCTGAGCATTTTACTATTGGAAGACAGGTGGCTTCTAAACGACCCCTTCCTAGTAGGTATTAATGATGACATCCAAGTGTTAATTGATGAAGTAGATGAAGGACTCTAGCAAGAGGCCAGTTTTGATACCCTAGGGAAGCTCTCACATAACATTAAACCATCTTACACAAACTCATCTACTCTTACTGCTAGTCCCCTTAGTAGAGGTATTGGTAATACACCCACTTTCTCAGACTACCTTCCTGGTTTATCAGAATCGTTACTGGAGTTGCAGCAGCATACCATTGGGGGTAGCCCGAGCATTGAGGACAGAGGAGGTGGCTTCTCTGGTTATCGTAGGAAGGTAGATATCACTGTACTACCACCTCGAAAATACCACTGACAGTGGAAATCCACTAAGGTGGTGAAAAGGTTTGTCTTAGGTTCAGACATTGGTCTGGAGGAGACGTGCAAAATGGAATTATGCGGCTTGGTTGGGAGATTTTCTAATGGGAACTTGCGCAAGGAAACTCTCCCTGTATGACTAAAAAGTTTTGGTCACCATTGTTAGGTTACACCCCTGAAATATTTTACAAGATGGACAGGCTACCTCAAAAACTCACTTCGAAACTGATTTCAAATTCTGATAATAATTAATTCGAAAATAAACATGAAATAATCACATGCATTAATCAAAATCCATGCTTCAACATAAAAGAAATGAACAATGTTCTATGCACAACAAATAACGAGCAAGCATGCACACATAAATACATCTTATAGATAATTAAATACACAACAGAATATACATTATACATAAAACAAAGAGAGAACTTATATTTTCAAGTAAACATTCACCAACTTGTTTTAGACCAAGGACGTTCCTCCCAACCGTAGACATTGTTATTCATTTACTCTGAACAACATGTCACCCCCGAGCCAGGGCTATGAGTCCACAAGGATGGGTCCTAGGAAAAATCTAAAAACATGCCAATTAGCTAACGAGCTCTTAGGTTTTCCCAACCACACAATTACAATCCTAATTTTCAACTCTCTTTCCCCTTTAGCCTTCACAACCCAAAGATATGAACCCATTTCTCTGCCATGCAGTCCCTAAGGTTGTTTCATTTCTCTCCAGGGATCTAGTGCTACTGGTAAGGAAATCTCCGCGCTAGAAACTCCAAATATTCTCAATTGTGATAGTTCTTTGAGAACCATTATACTCATTCCCATAGGCATCCATTCCCACCTAGAATGATTAGTAATTTATACAACCATCTAGAAATTAATCTCCTCTTCCAACCATTTATTTCCATGCTCATACCAAGAGCATGCTCAGACCAAGAGCACATGAATTAGCAAGAATGAGGAACCAAAATGAAAGAGTGCGAAGAGTGAATGGAGAAGAAGAACTAGTGAACCCACAAACAACCCAAGGAGTTTTTAATATATTTACTTGGAAATCAAGAACCACCAAGAAGATCATGTAACCACATTTCTCAATTAAAACCAATATGTTCAAATAAAATATAATAAAAAGACTCATCCCCTTGATCCCCTTCTCTCTTGGAATCATAGCCCCCTATATATTTTGTCCTTATCTGTCTGTAGCCACATATGCATTTTATTAATATATATAGATGAATTACATTTCCTAGGGACTATGGACCCTTTTAAACTTTATTGACTCATCAGCCTAAGTCATAATTACATAATACATTCTAATTCATAGGGATTAAAATCGAGGTGTTACATACCCCTCCCCTTATTTTGGCATTGCTCTCATTGCAAAACACCATTCCAATGTTATTAACATTACAAATCTAGAACCCCAGATGGGGTGCCACGTTGCAGAGCCAAGCTACGCGGGTTAACGTCGGGTCGCACCATTAATATAACCACCGACGACCATCCCCTCCGCAATTAAATGGGAACGAGCCTGTGCAAAATCAACTAGGAGATGAGGCCCTTCACACAAGTGAACAGTACAATGAACCAGAGCACTAGGAGGCTAGCCTTAATGGCTATGGTAGTCTCCGTCGTCCTCCTCCTTATCACCTGCCTCAACAGCTTTGAGCGGCATTCGTATACAACAGAGCTGAATGCAGAGCTGAATTTTGCAGAGCCACTAGAGTTTTGGACCAAATCCATCCATTCGCAGGGAACCTCGACCATCCCCAGGTTCTTCACCATGCCCAGAGCTTGAGGAAAGCCACGCAGGGGCACAACTTGATACACAGCCGAATCGCACAGGCAGAGGAAGAAGAAATTCGATCAGGCGTTGGCCTTGGTGTTCTCGTGAAGACACAGGAAGTCCGGGAAACCTCGAACACCTCCAATGGCATACGTGGAAGAGATCACCCTGGACGAGGCCATGAAAAGATACCCGAAACTCCCTCTTTTCACCATCCCGGATAATTGGAATCCTCCCACTGATTTTGGCATAGACGACAAGAATTCACCTTCAGGAAAACAGCTTGGCTCCAGTGCAACTCGCTCGACAGAGGAATTCACCACCTGCTATGTTGAGGACGATACACTGTCCTGTGCAAAAGGCAAAAATGACCCACCCAATGGTGCACCTCTAGAGGAGGCAACTCAACTAATCAACTGGCAGGCACATAACGATAGTGAAGCACATGCATGCGAAGGAGCAATGGGGCCATTTCACTTAGCCTCTACTGAGGGTAATTGGTAGGACCAGCATCCTTTCACCAATCTGGGGTACCTAGCACTAATATTTGACATGCAGAGCTTGCTAGACAATCAAATCTTTCGCATTGCTCGAATCGACCATCGTCTCGACATGTTGTTTGTTGCACACTCCAGGACTCTCCCGAAAAGGCAATTCCCTATGTGCACGCAAGCTTATGTGTTTCTTGCAGGATGGAAAAGGCATGGGGATGAGGACGAGCCAGCTGGATAAAAGGTTCAGTGATGTTCTTAGTTAGCAATCATTTTTTGTTTCTGAACAAGGTTTTAGTCCAGTTAGGTCATAGTCATGCTGCAACTAGGTTATTAGTACACAGTCTTAACTTAATGGCAAGGCATCCTGGTTTCCTTCGAATAGGACAACACTCTGATAGTTTTGTTTGCTTGGAAACAAATGGCATAGAATGTCCAGCTGTCTCGGTTTCCTGCTTAGGTGGGACAACAGGCATCGTAAACAGAATATGTAACTCTACAATGATAATATAAACAAGTTCTTCCCTTTTTAATTAAAAAAAAAAAAAAACATTACAAATCTAGACTCTCTAGCCTTTACTCTGCATAGGAAACCCAACCAACTCTTTTATACATAGGCACTCTGGCCTAAATTAAACATGTATACATAGACATTCCGACCCAAAACATGTATAATGATTTTCAGAATTTATATTTATGGTAGCAATTCTAACCATCAAGCTTCCTTTCCCTATCAACCTACACAACCAAAAAAAATGAACTCCTTTATCTACCATGTAGTCCCTTAGGATGTTCCACTTATTTCCAGGGCTCCCTTGCATCGAGCCAGGAAGTTTTAGAGTTGCGGCTTCAAGAACTCCAACTGCAACAAGTCCATTGGATTTTCTTCATTCTATGCCTTCATCATTGAGCTTGATTTCCTTCTAGTTCTATTTTTGCCCCAAGCTTCCATATTTGATAGCCAACATCTCGAATGTATTATACACATATAGTCATCATTAGATATCATTATAACAATTTCAATCATAAATGTCAAATCTATTTTATATATTAAATTTTTTTTTTCCAAGCATGAGCTTCTTGCTCATAATTCGTTTGAATCTTCCAGCTGCATGCATCAATATTTATTATGGATTACAACAATGCCATACCCAATACCATTATTCCTGCAATTTCTCAACCTTCTGTCAACCAAATTAATTGTTGGCATAACATAACAATTTTTAATTTCTCAAATTTGTTTATATACAGAAAATAAAATTCCCTAGGCATGAGGATTTTTCTCATAATGCTTGGCTCTTGTAGCAACAAGAATTGGTCTTATGTATGGGCTTACATCCATTCCACACCCAATACCATTGTCCCTACAATTTCCTCAATATTTCATTTAGACACACAAAATGTTAGCATAACATAAAAATTTGGAACTATTAATTTCTGAAATCTATTTTATACAAGAAAACAAAATTTCCAAGCATGAATTTCCTGCTCATAATGTTTGTTTCTTGTAGCAAAAGGAATTAGTCTTCCTTATGCGATTACATCCCAGACATATCCAAGACCTCTCTTGCTGCAATTTTCTCAATTTACATGCATCCAAATAGATTGTCAGTAATTTATGTACAATCGTAACAAGTGATATCAAAATTGCTTACAACTACAATTCAATTACTTCCACTCATTCTTGACATCAAATGCAATTCAACTATTAAATGGAATGAACCCATCATTCTTTAAACACATATTATGAGCCAATCTTTTCTTTCTTCTATCCAGAAATATTTTTATTACTTTGTCCCCATGACAGAGATTTTCCATAATTCATCATTATTTAACTACTTTAACCTACAACTTTCTTGTTTCAATATCTAACATCTCCTGAAGTTTTTTTAACTTCATGAATTAGCAATACTCACATCATTTCAGTTGTTAGCATAGTCATTTCTATGTCACATAATATATACATGCATTTACCAAAATGCATTAAATAATTCCCTTAATACCACTTGTAACATTTTAAACAGCTCCAAAAGGTGATCTCAGAATTGTAAGAAACAACAATTCAATCACCTGCAACTAGTATTCATATTAATATAATGTAGCTATCATTCATTATCCATTTGCAGCACCACATGATTTTCATAATGCATGAATTAATTACTAATAAAATAACCATCAATGTGTCACTACCCATGGCCACATTTACACAATGCATCCCTACATTGACTACATAATACCACATAACGTTTTCATGCATTCACAAAGATTAGTTGGAAGGTCTGGTCAATGCCTTAACACATCATCCACACACTTCCTACTACTTTCCTGACCATTTGGATACCTTCCTTTTCAACCCAAACACAACACCAAGAATATAATTCTTAAGTTCTCTTCAATGTCGGCAAAGAGGTTGTAGTCCAAACATCACCTATACAGTAGATACCATTGATCACTTACATAGTGCTATATCCCTTCCATATCCAACCATATCATGGTCTCACACATGATTATCCTTGTGGGTATTCATATTTGTAGAAAGACTATGTCTCATGAATTGACCTAGTTATGATCCCATAACAAATCATAACACATAGGAAGCCCAACCAACTCTTTATACATAGGCACTCTGGCCTAAATTAAACATGTATACATAGACATTATGACCCAAAATATGTATAATGATTTTCATAATTTATATTTTTGGCAGCAATTCTAACCATCAAGCTTCCCTTCCCTATCAACCTACACAACCAAAAAAAATGAACTCCTTTCTCTGCCATGTAGTCCCTTAGGATTTTCCACTTATTTCTAGGGCTCCCTTGCACCGAGCCAGAAAGTTTCAGAGTTGTGACTTCAAGAACTCCAACTGCAACAGGGCCATTGGATTTCCGTCATTCTATGCCTTCATCATTGAGCTTGATTTCCTTCTAGTTCTATTTTTTTCCCAAGCTTCCATCTTTCATAGCTAACATCTCCACTGTATTATAAACATACAGTCATCATAAGATATCGTTATAACAATTTCAATCATAAATGTCAAATCTATTTTATATAGGAAAACACAATTTTCCAAGCATGAGCTTCTTGCTCATAATTCGTTTGAATCTTGCAGCTGTATGCATCAATATTTATTATGGATTACAACAATTCCATACCCAATACCATTATTCCTGCAATTTATCAACCTTTAGTCAACCAAACTAATTGTTGGCATAACATAACAATTTTAATTTCTCAAATCTGTTTATATATAGAAAATAAAATTCCCTAGGCATGAGGATTTTTCTCATAATGCTTGGCTCTTGTAGCAATAAGAATTTCTCTTATGTATGGGCTTATATCCATGCCACATCCAATACCATTGTCCCTACAATTTCCCCAACCTTTCATTTATCCACACAAACTGTTAGCATAACATAACAATTTGGAACTATTAATTTCTGGAATCTATTTTATACAAGAAAACAAAATTTCCAAGCATGAATTTCCTGATCATAATGTTTGTTTCTTGTAGAAAAAAGAATTAGTATTCCTTATGCGATTACATCCCAGACATATCCAAGACCACTCTCGCTGCAATTTTCTCAATTTACATGCATCCAAACAGATTGTCAGTAATTTATGTACAATGGTAACAAGTGATATCAAAATTGCTTACATCTACAATTCAATTACTTCCACTCATTCTTGACATCAATTGGAATTCAACCATTGAGTGGAATGAACCCATCATTATTTAAACACATATTATGAGCCAATCTTTTCTTTCTTCTATCCAGAAATATTTTTATTACTTTGTCCCTGTGACATATATTTTGCATAATTCATCATTATTTAACTACTTTAACCTACAATTTTCTTGTTTCAATATCTAACAGCTCTTTAAGGTTCTCAACTTCATGAGTTAGCAATACTCACATCATTTCAGTTGTTAGCATAGTCATTTCTATGTCACATAATATATACATGCATTCACCAAAATGCATTAAATAATTCCTTTAATACCACTTGTAACATTTTCAACAACTCCAAAAGGTGATCTCGGAATTGTAACAAACAACAATTCAATCACCTTCAATTAGTATTCATATTAATATAATGTAGTTATCATTCATTATGCATTTGCAGCACCACATGATTTTCATAATGCATGAATTAATTACTAATAAAATAACCATCGATGTGTCACTACCCATAACCACATTTACACAATGCATCCCTACATTGACTACATAATACCACATAACGTTTTCATGCATTCACAAAGGTGAGTTGGAAGGTCTGGCCAACGCCTTAAGACATCATCCACACACTTCCTACTGCTTTCTTGACAATTTGGATACCTTCCTTTTCAACCCAAAAACAACACCAAGAATATATTTCTTAAGTTCTCTTCAGTATCGGCAAAGAGGTTGCAGTCCAAACATCAGCTATACAATAGATACCATTGAGCACTCACATAGTGCTATAGCCCTTCCATATCCAACCATATCATGGTCTCACACATGACTATCCTTGTGGGTATTCATTGTTGTAGAAAGACTATGTCTCATGAATTGACCTTGTTATGATCCCATAACAAATCATAAAACAATATGCAACCAACATTTTATCTAAATGCATTCTACATCATCAATATTTACATACTCTAGGCCTTCGACCATTACATATCAATTTAAATCTTGAAAAATTAACTGAGGGAATTCTTACCTTGATTCCCTTCAACATTGGAAGCAATCAAATGCATACTTGCATAGTTGTTATCAACCTACTTGATGTTATCTGATTAGTTTGTATTTGTAGAAACTCACAATATTCCTCTTCCATCCTTTCGATTACCATTCCTACCACCCTCATGGGTTTTCACATAGATGGAAGTCATAAGAAACAACAACATCCACATATTTAACTATGATATGCCATTTTTTTCTAAATACATAATCCATTATTAGTCATATTCAATTGACATAACATCATTATTGCATGTATATAAAAACATATTATTCTAAGTCCACAAGCATGCCACATGCATATCCAATCATGTACATATGCACAAATTCACATCCATATGCACCAAAAATTCATTGTTAGCATGCCTACTAATGCATTTAACTTCATTGTATGCATCATGCACTCCAGTGCATTTATGCTTCAATTAACTTATTTATTTATTTATTTTGTAGCTGGATTTCCTTAAATTTCTTCATATCCTTGCTACCTCGTATGCTCCCATTTTTCACATCTGCACTACTGTTCCATCATCCGAACACTTTCTAGCAAAGTTCCACTTGGCCATTCTGCAATCCAATCGATGTGTTTTATTTGAAACAACTTCTCTTAGGTAGTCATATCTAAACTTTACCTTTATGAAACATTCCAACACCTTGGAATGAGGTAACTCACAACATTCCATGACTCTACTACTACATCATCCTTGAATCAACTTATCCATACTCATTCCACATCTCTACTATTACTTCTACTTTTGGTTGTTCATTGGATTAATACTTCATTTTAAAATCCTCTATGAAGCCACACTCCTCGCACTTAATACCATTCCCAATGGAAGTCTACTTTCATTCAGTGGAAATTTTCAAGTGAGAGAACCTTCATTAATCTATCCCCGATTTTTGCATTGTATCTTGTTTCTACTGTGAACTCTGATATCATAAGTGGCTTTCTTTCTCTGAGTACTTTTATAAAAAGTAGCTAGGTCATAGCTATAAAATTCTTCCTAGAGAATTCTATTCTTGTCACATAGAGATGATTCACACCTCCCCTCTTAAGCTCCTTTTTCTCTTTGACATCAAGCATTGCAACTATCTACACATCTCTACCTTCAAGGTTATGGAGTCTTACTTTTCCTTTCTATGCCCACTAATGACATTATTCACCAACTGAATTCATGTCTTATGTGAGTATTTTTTTTTTTGTTTCTAGAAATTCATTCCGATTATGTAGCAGCTAAATATTAATTCTTTAGTTTCACTCTTCTTTAGTACTTTATCCACTCTTCATTATTTGCCTTGTTTCTCTTTATTGCCTCAACCAACTTCTACAATATCTTTCATGCTTCCATGAATCTAATATCCAATTTTAGGATTGAATTTATCTAATTATACCTCTAATTCTACAAAATGTACAAGCAACCATTTTGTTAGAATTATGCATGTCAATTTTTTTGTCAATTAATGCAACATGTCTTTTTTCTACTCAATTCATGAAGAAATATATCATCATTCTCCAAATTAAAATAATTCCATGTTATCATCCTATGAATCAAAATTCCAACGACTATACCCATGCCTCATTCTGATCTCTGAGTTGAAAGTTATGGCTCTCCGAAAAAACCATTTTCACCCCTTTTATGCAATTTCTTCACTGGTGCAATTTTATTGAAGTGCCAACTTCTATCAACTGCATATGAAATTATGTCAATAAATAGAGAAACTTTTTATGAATAATAGATAATAATAATGATAATAAATTCATAACAATTCTTATATTTTAAATCTGATGCTCCAGTCAAAAAATGCAGCAATTTGGAAATGACCATTTTTCCCTTTTTCACCTCTTTTTCCAGACTTACAATTTTTAGCAAAATTGACTATCTTTCAATTTGTGCACTTCTGGAAAATTTTCATTAAACCAAAGTTGTTTTTATTGATGATTAAATAAAATTTTGAGTAAACAATTTTTTTTATTTTTGTGATCTGGTGTCACTTTTTCTCTGAAAATCTTAAAAATCCCAAAAAGTGGCCCAAAATAGTGGATTTTGGGCTATTTCAGCATCCCCATTTCAATCCCCTTAGGATTTATTTAGTTCCTTCCTCGGTTATTTCTGTTTCTTTATTCTAGACTGTAAGATCCAAATTTAACAAAGCCTAATAAGATTCATAAGTTTAACCATAAAATATCTTTCAACGTATAAGCAATTTTATTCTTTAGCATATAAGCAAATTCAACAACATAATGACAACCACTTAACATAGCGTAATCATGAAAATGAATACCTTTATCTGATGCTACTTCTCCAATATTTGTTTTTCCTCGTTGCTGCTCGTTCCGAACTCTACCCAAAACTGAATCTTTCCTCCTTGCCAGCTAGGAACAGAGCCTATCCGGCTCCCTAGCTCCAGGATTCTGTGAGGATTCCTGGCCCCTGAGTCCAAAACTCTCAGCAACTGATGCACCCCTGTAATAGTCCACCCAAACTCCAAACTAGAAAAATATCAACCAACAAACATAGTCTCTAATCTAAAAAAAACTTCCTTTCCCCAAAGTTTCCCATGGGTCCTTCTCCCGAATGCCTCTCCCCCTTCATATCCTCCTCCATTCACTGCCTCCTACCTTCATTTAATGCCACCCACCTTATCCCTCCATTCAATTCCTTATCCCTTCATACGTAAAGTTTTCTAATAATGAATTAAAAGTTATTAAGCCTTTAATTCATTACTCAAACATTAAATGTGTTAATTAATCAATTAATTAATTAATCAACATACATTAAGCAATAAATAAATAAATAAATAATCATTATTTAACTAATACACATTAGGACAATTAATTATTTAATTAAATATACTTGATCAACCTTAAGCAACTATTTAACTAGGCTTGTTACATAGACACTCTCAATGAATTTCAGCTTAATGTGGACCTCTGCCAATGATTTCGACTCAGATCTTTAAAAGCCACCCTTTTTCCATTTTTGACAAATCTAAGTAGAAATGGACAATGACCCTCTCTAGCACTTTTGTAGAGCTCATCTCTGTGGAAAAAAACCATAATTTTCATCTAAATTTGACATACTCTACTCTATTTATGGCCAAAATAAGAAAATGGCTCCAGACCTTGTTTTTTTTTTTTTAAATGTGGAGCAGTTTTGCCTATGGGGAAATATGCATTGTTGATCTTAAAATTGAGAGATATATGGACCATATGTCAGAGGTTCCCATTCGAAGTGCTGAAGAATCAGTCTTAAACGAGACTCCAAAAAGAGGGTATTGAAGAATATTCCCTTTCGATACCGTTAGAGCCTATCATTCATATTTCAGAAAATTGGGGAAGTTTCACTACTCCAAAAAGAGAGTATAGAAGAATATTCCAATTCGATACAATAGAAACTTTTCATTCAGAATTCATAATATTGGTGAAGTTTCATTTCTCCAAAAAGAGGGTATCAAAGAATATTCCCTTTCGATACCGTCAGAACTTTTCATTCAAAGTTCAAAAGATTAGTGAAGTTTCACTGTTGCAAAAAGAGGGTATCGAAGAATATTCCCTTCTGATACCATCAAAACTCTTTTGAGCGAGATCTTTGAAAAAAAAATTTCCAAAATAACATCTCCACAATATTTGATGAATGAGAATGATCCTGAATGATATAACGACTCGTCTTCTTTCAGGCTTCTATCGTCAGGCTTCTCTTCTTCGGACTTCCAACTTATGTATGAATTTAGACGTTCTGAATCCATCATTCCAAGAGATCTATGAATGAGAATGGATCTGACTAATCTAACAGATCCTTTTATTTCAATCTCCTGTCATTGGACTCCTCTTCACACCTGACTCCGAAGTCCTTCTGACACTTCCTTCCCGAAGGCCTGTTGGGAACGCCTTTCTCGTACCTCTACGATTAAATCTTAACCATGGATCCTCACGATTGAATTAATGTGGGACTTCAATCCACAAAAATTCATAGCCACTATGAACACAGAAGAATTTGAACTGCAAGGACAAATTCAATTCTATAATGCAATTGCAGATCAATGTCATAAATCACTTCTTTGACCACTTTGAACACTGAAACTCGAAATTTGCTCATAATTTGGGGCTTTCACTTTTGTTCTCTCCATTTCCCCCCCAAATTCGTAACAAACAAATTTGCAACAACGAATTTGACGAATTCACAAAATTTATATCCCATACCAGTTTAGTGTTGAACTAGAAGCTATAATACCAATTTGTAACGTACCCAACCACCCACAGGCTAGTCACACTACCTCAAAAACTCACTTCGAAACTGATTTCGAATTCTAATAATAATTAATTCGAAAATAAGCATGAAAGAATCACATGCATTAATCAATATCCATGCTTCAACATAAAATAAATGAACATTGTTCCATGCACAACAAATAACCAGCAAGCATGCACGCATAAATACATCTCAGAGATAATTAAATACACAACAAAATATACATTATACATAAAACACATAGAGCACTTATGTTTTCAAGTAAACATTCGCCAACTGACTGTAGACCAAGGATGTTCATCCTAACCATAGACAATGTTGATCATTTACTCTCAACAACATGTCACTCCCGAGCCAGGGCTATGAATCCACAGATGGGTCCTAAGCCAAATCTAAAAACACACCAATTAGCTAACAAGATCTCAGGTTTTCCCAACCATGCAACAATCCTAATTTTCAACTCTTTTTCCCCTTCAGCCTGCACAACCCAAAGAAACAAACCCCTTTCTTTGTCATGCAGTCCCTCAGGATATTCCATTTCTCTTCAGGTCTCTAATGCTACTAGTCACGAAATGTCCATGCTAGAAACTCCAAATATTCTCAGTTGTGATAGTTATTTGAGAACTACCATTGGAATCATTCCCAAATGCATCCATTCCCACCTAGAATTATCAATAATTTACTACAAACAAATAACAATGGCTCTCCTCTTCCAGCCATTCGTTTCCATGCTCAAACCAAGAGCACACAAATTAGCAAGAATGAGGAACCAAAATGAAAGAGTGAGAGGAGTGTAAGAGTGAATGGAGAAGAAGAACTAGTGAACCCAAAAACAACCCAAGGAGTTTTTTATATATTTACTTTGAAATCAAGAACCACTTGGCCTCCCCCAAGAAGCCCATGTAACCACTTTTCTCAATTAAAACCAATATGACCAAATAAAATATAGTAAAAAGACTTGACGCCTTAAGCCCCCTCTCTTGTGGAATCATACCCCCTATCTCTGTTTCCCTTGTCTGTCTGTAGCCAACGATGCATTTTATTAATATATATAGGTGTATTACATTTACTAGGCACCATTCCCCCTTTTCAACTTTACCAACTATTACACATCCAAATTACTCACTTCAATGATGACCCATTGTCGTCATTACTAGTGTCACATTTTTGGTCATAAGTGTCGCAAACATCATATTTCCATATTGTCTATGTCGTGTCTCTAACAACATCATAAGGACACTTAAGACACCTTCAAAGACTGTTTTAAGAAGGAGAAATCATCTGACGAGGAGTACAAAGCATTTTCCATGGAAAAGGCCACTTAAAAATGATTTTTGAAGGGAAACACTCCCCTACCCACTGTCAGGGAGTGCTAACGCTCCCTACCCCTCTTTGGGGGAGCGTTGTAACACTCATGACACCATTTTGGGGGAGCATTGGGATTTTTTGAAGGAATTTTGGGCAGCTCTCCCCTACCCATTATCAGGGAGTGCTAGTGCTTTGTACCCTCCTTTGGGGGAGCGTCACAATGCTCTGTGCACACTTTTGTGGGAGAGATGGCCCGTTTGAACAAATTTTGGGTTGTTGAGGAAAATCAGGGAAAAATCCCCTTCATCTTGGAAATCAGTTGGATTTGAATTTGAGGTCAAGGCTAGATATTAGGGAGGATCCACAACTGAGGGAGAAAGATCCTCAACCTATCCCAAGAATATCTAAGGTGCTTAGATCTCTCCAAACTTATATAAGGAGGCCTTCTCATGGTGAAAAGCAGATGGAGTTTAGAGGCATCAAACTTATGATCTCATAAGGGAGAATTATTAGTGAAAGTTATAGTCATTCCAATCGTGGAACTTTTGAGAAAGGGTCTGGACAAAGAGAGCTTGGTGAAGTTGTTGCATCTTCATCTATGGTTGTAAGAACTTTGTTTTGTTTTCGTTAATATAAATATGTGCTTGAACTGTTTCCTTTAAGTTTGTGTATGTTTCATGAACTTGTTTCTTTTGATAGATCTATTATGAAGCTAATCATGGTAGAGTAGGAAGTATGTTTCATTGTTGCATCTCATTGTATTGCAGGACCCTTTTAAGAAATTGGAGATCAAGATCAGCCTGGATCAATCAAGGACAAACATCAGTAAAGGTATTTACCTTTCTTTATTTTTCTTCCTTGAATAGTCTAGTCCCCTGTTACAAGAAAATCCCCCTGTGGACAAGTGGATCTCCTCTTGGATACTAGACCCCTATACCCAAGACAGAAAGGTGATAATGTGGACACTGTCATTCCTTTTCATGAAGCTAAACTATTTAAGGAATAAGAAGAAACAAAGGTAAATACCTTTACCGATATTTGTTCTTGCTCGATCGAGGATGATCTTGATCTTCAAGTTCTTTAGAAGGTCCTCGAATACAATTAACAACAACAATAAAACATACTTCCTACTCTACCACGATTAGCTTCATAATAGATCTATCAAAAGAAACAAGTTCATGAAACATACACAAACTTAAAGGAAACATGCCAAGCACATATTTATATTAATGAAAACAAAGAAAAGTGCTTACAACCATAGATGCAGATGCAACAACTTCACTAATATCTCTTTGTCCAGACCCTTTCTCAAAAGTTCCATGATCAGAATGATTGTAACTTTCACTAATAATTCTCCCTTGTGAGATCATAAGTTTGATGCCTCTAAACTCCATCTGCTTTTCACCATGATAAGGCCTCCATATATAATCTTGGAGAGACCCAACCACCTTAGAGATTATTGGGATAGGTTGAGGATATTTCTCCTTCAATTGTGGATCCTCCCTAAGATCCAACCTTGACCTCATATTCAAATCCAAATTATTTCCAAGATGAAGGGGATTTTTCCTTGATTTTCCTTAACAACCAATTTTTTTCTCAAATAGGCCAGTGCTCCCCCAAAAGGGTGCACAGAGAATTGCAACACTCCCCCAAAGGAGGGTACAGAGCACTGACACTCCCTGACAATGTGTAGGGGAGTGTTTCCCTTCAAAAATAAATTTTAAGTGGTCTTTTCCATGGAAAATTCTTTGTACTCTTCATTGGATGATTTCTCCATCTTAAACTGGTATTTTAAGGTGTCTTAAGTGTCCTTATGATGTTGTTAGAGACACAACATAGGCAATATGGTAGTATGATGTTTGTGACACTTGCGACCAAAAATGTGACACTTGCGGCACTAGTAATGACAAAAATGGGTCATCATTGAAGTGAGTAATTTTGATGTGTAACAGATTTCCCCCCAAAGTGAGAAGTCAGAAGATGGGAATTGATGACTGAAGTAATTTGTAGACTTTTCGAGCAAGGGTATGGATTGAGAGAACCTAGAAGAAGATGAACACAACCATCAAACAAATATTATGACATGTTTCAAACCCAAGACAGGCATACCTATGCTTGAGTGATAAAGACTTTCAAGGTATGGATGCCATAAAATACATTGTAGATCCATAATTATATTGACAAAAAGGTATAGCCAACGAAGATGCAATGTGGATATATACTCCTATGACTTGAACTGATCATAGCCATGAAGAATACATAGTGGATATATGAGATGACAAGACATAGCCACGACCAATACAAAGTGGATCTATGCGACAGTATATGTGTCAATGTTCAAAAGAAACTACGTCACAACAAGGGAAAAGTACATATAAGAGTTATGAATCAATCCAGGGTCTTCTTACTGATCCCTATGTAATACGAATCTAACCATGTGAATAGATTTCCTGATGTCGAACATGGCATAAACCACTTGATTACTGGTCAAGATTAGCCTGGATCGAGCAAGCAAAAACATCAGTAAAGGTATTTAACTTTATTTCTTCTTATTCCTTGAATAGTTTAGCTTCATGAAAAGGAATTTCAGTGTCCACATTATCACCTTTATGTCTTGGTTATAGTGGTATAGTATCCAAGAGGAGATCCACTTGTCCGTAGGGGGATTTTCCTGTAACAAAAATTGGAAACTCCACTGGGGAAGGAAACTCTATTTGTATTTCCTTGGTTTGTCCCTACACTTTTACCACCTTTCAGATCACTTTTACTGGTTGTTCATCATCCATTTGCCTTTTCCTCCCTTCACTAGCAATTTCACCAATTTTTGTGCATTCTGGGTGAGTTTTTCTTCATTATTATTACTGTGTTTTGAATTTATGGGTGGCTCAACGCCCCCTTGTAGGCCATACCAGAGCACCAACACTCCCCTATAGTGTCTTAGGGTGCATTGCAACATTATATGCACCCCTCAGGGGGAGCGCTAGTCTCTTTTTTGAGAGTTTTTGCCTTCTTTTGCTCAGTCTTTTGCAGCCTATTTTGCAGAGATCTTTACTGAGAATCTGTAGTTAGTTTTTGAAGATGTTTGGATTGGTTTTTGATGGATTTTTATGCTTATCACTCCCTATTGTCTTTATCGGATATTGAAAACTTTTTCATAAATGTGAAATTGCCTTTTCTAGCTTCTTTTTGTCAGGACAGTTTTGAGTGATTTCTCTTTCTCCTTATCATTTCTTGGATTCTTCTCTACATTTTATTGTATTCCTTGAATGCTTTATTGGTTGTAGAATCCTTGATGGTGTTATTGCTTTTTATAACAAGTCTCTACTTGTTTTCTTTCATACCTCACTTCCTTGAGTGCATGCTTTGTTTGTATCCCTTTCGCTTCGTGTCTTTTGCATCTGCATAGGACTATTTCTCCTGATTGAAAGTAGTGGAGCATTGAAGGTTTTTTATTTAGTTTCTATATACATCATAATCAAACAAAGAAGATAAATGCATTTTTGCTTTTGCGTAGTGAAACTAGATTTCATTTGAAGTAGCGAAATTGCATGGTTTTTGGCTTTTTTGGGACATTGTGCATCTGTAATGATGAATGTTTTCTCCTTCTCGTAGCATAGATTTCATTGAAATGAAAAGATTACATATTCATCTCTTTTCATAACTTTTGAGTTGGTCAAAACACCATATTTTCCACGCCACTTTCCTTTTGAGTAACAACATCCTTAAGAATCAAGCGCTAAACTAAAATTGATTAGAAATTTTTACATTTTCTGGTAGCAAACCTACATCAGATTAGTTGTAGAGCTTTGGAATAGGTTTGAAACATAACTTTCCAAAGCTGCAAACAAACATAGAATCTTGTGTTAGGGATCGGTGGAATCCAATTGCTACATTTTTTCATGGGAAGCCCTTCTCACACAAGAGACAAACTTGAGGTCGCATTAAGAATGGCAGTGTTACTCACACTGCCTTGTGGGTCTGGGTGTAGAGATTGCGTGTATTATGGGGGTATCTTGAAGGTATACCCACAATGATGAGTGGAATACTTTCAAGTTGATTTCGGGCCAGATACCCTGCCCTTGCACATGGATCAGATTGTCGATTGTTTCCCTAGGAATTACTGTTGTAGTTGGTAACCTTAGTGGCCTATCTCTTTAGGGTATTTACACAAGGTGAATGTGGAGGGGAAAGTCTTCACGGTACATGGAATTAACATTGGCCAGACTCACTTGGAATCCTTGGAGGGTATACCCACGATTATGTGTGGGAGCTTGCACCAAGGCATAAGTCTGTTAAGCAGGTTGTCAACGTAAATTTTCCACCTGCTCTATCCTAGCCCCTTCTTACTTTGTTCTCACGATGTTGAATTTCATCACCAACTAGTGTGCTCATTGTTGTTGGGTGTGTGTTATATTCTTTGCATGTGTGTGTGTGTGGGTGCGTTAGATACGACAACTGCGTATGACGATCCCTTCACCTAGAGCTTTGTTGTGTGTGCTGGACACTTTCCTAAGGGGGTCCCAGGGGGGGGCAGGTATTCCCCCCCTGGTTACGTGCAGCGTTCGGCACCGAGCAGTAGCCCGGGGCAGCGCCCGGAATTTTTTTTTGGGGCGGTTTTGCTATTTTTAGCGGATTTTGCTATTTTTAGTTGATTTGTAAATTAATACCAGATTAAGGGATTAGGGTTTTGGTATCTATGGAATACCTAAAAAAAATTGCATATATTGTATGGCGAATGGTGAAATTCGATATAATGAAAATAAGAAAGGTTTTCCCGGTTGAGGGTTTCTGGTAAAAATCTATGTGTACTCTGTGTATGAGCCATTGATTAATTTTCGTATTGATTAAGAATATATATGCATTTCTTTACTTCGCAGGTTTAAAACTTACATGTGGTATTAGAGCACGTTTTTGGCTTCAGAGGGATGCCTTTGTTGCTGAGGGTTTGGCTCGGTCTTGATAGATCAAGTTTATCTTGG
>JZKD02S2227886.1:0-28687 GCA_000966675.3 Picea glauca
AACCATGTACTCAATATGTACCTCAACCAAAATCCCTCATCAATTTCATCATCCAAATATTATTTGTAGCTCTATAATAGACCTGGTGTATATGATCACATTCTTGCAAACCTTCATTAACTTAAACAACAACAGACTATCATTTTCATCAAACTTTTCTTTAGTCTCCAACAACAAGAGACTAGCATTTTCATCAAACTTTTCTTTAGTCTCACATGCCTAGTTTTGGATTAGTCAACAACCCTAACTTGAAGTAATAATAATTTTGTACCTTTAATGTATAAAGATATGAAACTGATAAACAATGTTATTCAGTGTGTTTTATACAATTCCTCCAGGTGTCACTACTTGGAACCTCTCAAAAAAGGAGTTATAGAAAAAATGGCATACCTTGCTCAATTCTAGCTTATTCTAGAGAGCAACCTTGTAGAGCGTGCCCCACACATAATATTTGTTGAATTAATCTAAAAATGTGACACAAAATACTACATACTATACCCTAACCATCACATTTAGTTTCACTGAAGTTGGATCTTTTATGAAGAAGTTATGACGTTTTTAACCAAAACACTTGTTTTTGACTAGTTTTAGGACTAGCCACAAACCCTATTTTCCACAGAGTGTAACTCCAAAAATAAAATGACCCACAAGATTCATTTTTTACCACAGATACTTGGATATGTTTTCTCAATGGAATATTCATTTCACGGTCTGAATCATTATATAAAAAAAATTATAGGGAAAATGGTGAGATGACCTATAAATAACATACCTTAGAAAGCACCATCAAAAGAATTAATCCTTCCTTGCATTTCGGCCTTCTTTTCTTCACCTTCCCTCAGAATTTTGGATTAGATATCCTTGGTTACCTCATAAACATATATATATTCAATATTCTCAAGTGTGATTGAAATAAGAGAGCCTTTCCTCTTATTTATACTCTCCAAGAGGCTTCCTTAAAAACATCTTCTAGGTCACTTGGCCCCACTTTCCTTATTTTAGGGTTAACCCACTTCTTATTTATCCATTAAATTTATTATTGAAATAATTTATTTTGTATTCACTTTGACTTATAATACACTCATTAGTTCACTTTATTATTTACCTTTTAAAATCTCTTAAACCACTTTGACTACTTTGACCTTTTGGTGCTTCTAGATGACATATGAGGGTCCTCCAACTTCGTAAGGCCATAACTCTCAAACTGTGAGGAGTTATGTGATGTTCCACATACCACCAGAAACGAAATGACATGTGATATCCATATATAATAGTATTATCTAAAAATATATCATAACTCATACTGTTATCCATCAAACAAACTTGGGTCCATTATCCAAACCTGGGGTCTCCAACTTCTCATGGCGATAACTCTCTAACCATGAGGATTTATGTGACGTTCCACATACCACCGAAAATGAAATGACAAGAAATATCCATATATGATAGTTTACCTGAAAAATGCATTGTCCTTCATCTCATTATTCCATAATTAATCATGGGTTCTCTTACTCTGTAAAGTGTCTTCCCGTGAGGGATTTCACCATAAGGGGACCACTTTGGAGTTCATCCATCTTTAATTCTTATCAACCATGAAAAGACAATAATGAGTCATCTTTCAATCAAACAATCTTGGGTCCATTACCCAAACCTTTGTGCTATGGGGCTTTCTTCAAGGGTTGACATCAATGGCAACCAACCTTAATTAACAATCTCCCCCTTTGGCATTGATGGAAACACTTGGATGCAATACTAAAATCATATCACTCATACTCCCCCTAGAACCATGCCTTTGTCCTCTGCATCTAATAAATCTCTCCTCCTTTGTCATCAATGGAAAAGGTATCTTTCCATCCAGGGTTGCTCCCCCTGACTAAACTATCCTCTTATGGTGCTTCCTCGTGTACATCTAAGACATATAAGATAAGGATTCAAAAAGAATTCATTTTGGAGTAGAAATAAATCCAAGTATTTGGTGAAGATATTCAAAGGATGCCCGTGGAAGTGGTTTTGTAAAGATATCTGCCACTTGTTCTTTTGTGCCCACATACTCAACTCTGATGTTATTTTATGCAACATGTTCCCGTAGAAAGTGATACTTGATTGGAATGTGCTTCGTCTTGGAGTGCATCACTGGGTTTTTTGAGATACTAATGGCACTTGTATTATCACAATATATTGGAATGGGTTCATCATACTCAACCTGTATATCTGTCAAATTTTGTTTCATCCAAAGAACTTGTGTACAACATGTTGTTGCTGCAATATACTTTACCTTCACTATAGATAGAGATATTGATGATTGTTTCTTTCTTATCCATGATACCAAACACTCACCTAAGTAGAATTTTTCTCCACTAGTGTTTCATTAGTCATCAATACAACCTGCCCAATCTGCATCTGTATAGGCAATAAGTGATAGATCTTTTCCTTTTGGATACCATAATCCAAACTCTTATGTTCCTTTGAGATATCTGACAATCCTCTTTACTGCTAATACAAGTGATTCCTTTGGTGTTATTGAAATCGTGCCACCTGTCCAACTGCTTGCATTACATCTGGTCTGGATGTTGTCACATATAGTAGGCTGCCAATCATTGACCTGTATTGCCTCTAATATGTAGACTTCGAATCATCATCTTTGCTCAACTTACATATGGTTTGCATGGGAGTGATAACTGGTTTGCAATCTTCCATTACGAACCTCTTTAGCATTCCTTTAATATACTTGGTTTGAGATATAAAAATTCCTTGGTTGCTTTGACATATCTGAAGTCCTAGAAAGAAGGATAGTTCTCCAAGTAATCACATTTCAAATTCACTCTTCTTGTCTTTTTCAAATTTCTTGCTTAACCTGTCATCATCACTACCAAAAATAATATCATCAACATAAACTTCAATTAATAAAATATTACCTTGATGTAGAGGTTGTTGTCTACACTTCCTTTTCTAAACCCTGNAAATCTCTTAAACCACTTTGACTACTTTGACCTTTTGGGGCTTCTATATGACATATGAGGGTCCTCCAACTTTGTAAGGCCATAACTCTCAAACCATGAGGAGTTATGTGACATTCCACATAACACCAGAAATGAAATGATATGTACTATCCATATATAATAGTATTGTCTGAAAATATAACATAACTCATACCGTTATCCATCATACAAACTTGGGTCCATTACCCAAACCTGGGGTCTCCAACTTCTCATGATCATAACTCTATAACCATGAGGAGTTATGTGACGTTCCACATACCACCAGAAATGGAATGAAAAGAACTATCCATCTAGGATAGTTTACCTAACAAATTCATCGTCCTTCATCTCATTATTCCATAATTAATCATGGGTTCTCTTACTCCGCAAAGCGTCCTCCCGTGAGGTCTTTCACCATAAGGGGACCACTTTGGAGTTCATCCATATTTACTTCTTATCAACCATGAAAAGACAATAATGAGTCATCTTTACATCAAACAATATTGGGTTCATTACCCAAACCTTTGTGTTGCGGGGCTTTCCTCAAGGGTTGACATCAATGACAACCAACCTTAATCAACAACAATGGTCTTGGCAACATTGACTCAAGGAGGACCCAACATATGGACATGAAGATGGTAAAACGAGAGACAAATGGATTTTCCAAACCAGATACAATGATGAAGGGGGTGTCATGTTCAAGAGAGACTATTATTACCACTAACACAAGATACAAAGACACATTTCTTTCCCAATTCCCCCCCACCATTTATGGCGAGTACCTCTTTATTTTTATGCAAGCTTAAGGAGGATAAAATATGCTTGTTGATGTAAGCTCATCCTTCGGAATATGTTTAATGAACCTTAAGAAGGAGTGGCTTGATCCCATATGGGTCTTTCTATGTTTGTTTAATGAATCCAAAGAGAGAAAACTCGGGGGTTTTTCAATTTTAGAGAGTCTGAAAAACACTTAAAGAGAACTCCATTAGTTCCTTTTTCATAAATTAATCTGACGAGACTAAAAAAGTGATAACCTACCGCTCATTATATGTTTTCTTCAAATACTTTTACGAGTGTGAAAAGAACAACGTTGCTCGACAATCTTTTCATTTTTTAAGGAGCGTGAAAAGAGATTAAAGGATACTCCATAGGCTTCATTTTTTGTGTCACCATAACAAGTTTGAAAAAATGACAAACGACTACATGATTACGTTCTCATGGTTTTACAAGCATGAGAAAGAATCAAGACTCTGCTCGTATTTTTTCCTGAAAAACCCTAAACGGATTTGTACATGCAACAAATATGTAAAATCAAACCAAAAAGGTGGACCTTTATTCCAATTTTTCACCTCTAGACATTTTATCTACAAAAATCAACCACTTGTAAAGTTGTTAGAACTTTAGGGTTTGGATGAAGCATAAAAAATAATATAATATACAAATGAAAAGTAATAAGGATCAATAAAATGTATAAAAAACCACACTTCACTATTTCATTTGTAACTTCACCCAAACATTGCTCCAAACCCCCTTTTTACCTCGATTTTCAACTTGCAGATTGCAGAGTGGATGGCTGATCATTTCATGAATTTTCTTCACAGAAAAGGTAATCTTCATCTCCTCCATCTTTTCATGGATTAAAATTTGATTTTCATTGGTCAAAAATATGCTTTTGGGTTGATTTTTTGGGGTTACCCATGTGTGGAGGTCATCGCAGGTGCCCTATATCAGGACCTGCAATGATATAAGATCATCGTAGTCATCCCTAAAGCTAGGGTGCAATGACTCCACACTGTGAAAATGCACATGCCTACGACGTCTGCAACCCAAAAGTTTTAAAAGATGAAACCAACAAGAAAAACCCTCCAGGAAAGAAAATTTTGATTATAATTTCTTTTTATGGTTCCTTAGTAGGTATTCCATGGTCAAGATGTTGGAATGTCACGAGAGAGAGCACGAATAAGAATACTACTTCCTCGGGAATGACCCAGGAACAATTATGGCCCTTCAATAGTGTGGGTTGTTGAAATTCTTCAAGATCTAGGATACGTGGGCCCAACTAAGACTCCTTAAGTACTTAGTTCACATGTGGGATGTGAACGAGAAATCATTTCATGTGGGTTCCCACACACTCACTATAGATATCGAGGATATATATTCCATAACAATACTATTGTGTCGTGGAACACGAGTGACACTCACAGGTAGTAGGGGTGTCAGTGAGCCTATGAACCACTACATCATTGAACATTGTGTGTCAGGTACCCAGAAACATAGCGGCAAGGTCACTATCAGGGATGTCCGAGACTTTCCTCTCTGGACTATCCTCTATACTATCACACACATGGCAGGGAGTGCAACTCCCCACATGGCTCTGCAGAGCTACTTTCAGTATGCAATGGAGTGTATGGAGCCACGAGTCTTCAACTAGTGTGAAGGGGTTCTTAAAAGTATGAAAAAGAAAATTACCAAGTGTAGAAGTGATGGGTTGAAACAATTCGGATACAGGTCGATTTTGGTATCCTTCTTCATAGAGAGGGTCCCAATTTTATGCTTGAAGGTAGAGTGGGGCATACTTACTCCACAGGATCCAAGAATGAGGAGGTGGGTAGACCTCATGGCCCGACATGCAACTGGTCCCATCGTTAAGTATAACGATGTCTTCTTCGACTGGTTGAGAACTCAAATGCTCATGGTCAATGACTATGCATATGTTGGGATAGACTTTCGTGGAGATCCAGACTTAGTTCTTTTCGAAGGTTCCCAATGTGGGGACATAGGTAAGAAGGAAAAAAAAATTATATGATGTTTTTGTTTTTTTTAAAGATATAAAATGTTGTTTATGTTGTTTATCAGATGACTAATCAAGTGCTCTTCAATGATACAGATGTGGGACCTTATCGTCCTCCAGGTTCATCCCCTATAAAGAGGAGAGGGGAGAGAGGTATCTTAGCAAGAGTAGTTGCTGCTAACTTCGAGACCATAAAACAAAATCTGGATGGACTCACAATGAATAACCCAGATGCCTCTATAGATGATATTCTGAGGCATTACCAACGCCACATAGTGGGAGTGCTTTCTTCCATCGGTCGACTTCTCCGTAGAGTAGCATGGGAAATTGCATGTTATAGTGAGCAACATCCTTGATTCTCTATTGTATATGAAGCCATGTGCTTCACATTTTTGATATTTTGGTCTTCGGACAAAAACACTTTTTTTGTAAAATTTTATCGTTATTAAAATAAGGCTCCTACCGGCTTACTTGTTTTATGTACACAGTGTGATTGGATTTTATAATTGTCTCAAATATTTGTCTAACACATAATTAGCCAAAGAATCTATTAATATATTTAGACATCTGGGAATGTGTTGATATTCAATGTAATCAAAATGACATTCCAAGAGGCGAATTCGTAAATATACCCTTAACAAAGTAGGACTTCGGATAGAATAAGTGTTACTCAATTGTAGGACTACTAACTGTGAATCGAGTCGTACAACAAGATGATGGATTCTAAGTGAAACAACGTTGGTCAATAATTCAATGACTACAGTGTATTCTTCGATATTGTTAGTTGCATGACCAAGGAAAACACCATGTAGACTGATCAATTCATTCATAGGTGCGTAGATTTCCCAAGAAATAGATGTTAAGTTTTGAGTACTACAACTAGTGCCATCAGTGAAGCCAAGGTAGGGTAGTGAAGACATCGACATCTGGAAACCAAGCACAATGAAAGCTAAGCAGTCCAAAAGTGGAACCAAACAACAAAAAAGCAGACAAGAGTATGATACACTAAAAATACACAACACTCATGCAAAAGTGATTTAAGAATAGTACTTCTTCAAGTAAAGCCCATTTTTGGGTTCACTCTAAGGAACTCCATCATAATCTACCAGCTCATAAGCTCCCTTCTCCAACACTCGTTTCACAATATAAGGACCCCGCCACATGGGCTCGAATTTACCGGCCCTTGGAAAATCACGATCTTTCTCGTAAAGAAGAACTAGATCACCTTCAGAAAAAACATGTGGCTTGACATGCTTGTCATATTGGGATTTAACACATTTTTTCTGAGTTTTAATAACTAAGGCAGCATCACGATGGGTTTCATCTAATTGTATCAAATATAAAATATGTTCCTCTTCAGCAGAGGTGTTAGGGAGAAATTCAATGACTAGTTTCAAAGATGGTATCTCACATTCAATCGACAAAATTTCTTCGATACCATATACTAACTAGAAAGGTGTGAATCCCATGGTAGACTTGATAGATGTTTGATAGGCCCATAATGTTGAGAACCACATCGTGTGCCAATTTGACTTATGAATTCCTACCATCTATCGAAGCATAGTAGTGAGAAATTTGTTAATTGTTTCAACCTGGCCATTGGCCTGTGGATAATAGGGGGTTGATTTTTCATGGAGAAGACCCAACTTTTCAATAAGTTTAGACATCATAAAATTACAAAAATGACTACTGTTATCAGTAATGATGGCTTGAGGGACACCAAACTGAGTAATGATGTGATTGAATATGAACAACGTTGCAGTTTTGACAGAGTTATAAAATGTAGGCATCGCCTCGACCCATTTAGTGAAATAATCCACAGCTACAATAATGTATCCATGCCCCCGGACCGAGTGAGGGTTACATGTCATGAAGTCAATGCCCCATTTTGCGAATGGACTAACTGAATATACAGGGTGAAGAGGAGCAGGGTGAGATCGGATATTATTGTTATAAGTTTGACAAGCGTGGCATTCCTAGATGACAGTAATGCAATCCTTAAACAATGAAGGCCAAAAATAGCCATCTCGTAAGATATTTTGGACAGTGGCATACCCAAAAATATGACCACCAAATGCTCCAGAGTTATATTCATTCAAATATTTATCATCTTCATCGTAGGTGAGACATCATCGAAATATGGAATCAATACCACAGCAGTAAAGGGTATCACCAAGGATGATGTATTAATGGGCTTGATATCGTATACGATGACGATCTGTACTAGAGAGATTAGGCCGAAAAGTTTTAGTATGGAGATAGATGATAATATGTCTATAACATATGTCATCAGAACTGATCAGAAAGAGGGATTCGTCAGGTAAGGAATCCTATGCCACATTTTCTGTCTCAGTAGAGGGAAGGTCACATATCAATTCGGAAAAAACCAAAGACTTCTTTGACTTGGCGCATTCAAACTCCAAGTCAAACTCTTGGAGAATAATTACCCATTTGGATTACTTCCCCCCCAACAATTGTTGGGTAAGGATATGTTGCATGGGGTTACAGTCGGAAATGACCGTGGTTTTGTGTAATAATATGTAGTGATGAAAATTTTGAACAACTTTAACAGTTGCCAAGGCTAGTTTATCCACATGTAGGTATTTGGTTTCGGTAGTCGTGAGACTCCAACTCAAATAGTATATCACATGTGAATCATGTGAATCATCCTCTTGGACTAAGAACATAGCGATGGTAGAGTTCGAAGAAGATAAATATAGGAAATAATCACGGATATAGTCAGGGGGAAACAATAGTGGTGTATGTGTTAAAGCAAGTTTCAAAGACTCAAAAGATTTGTTTTTTGTATCATCCCATAAAAATTTGTAACCTTTCTTGAGAAGCCAAGTAAATCCTTTCGTTAATTCAACGTAATTGGGAATGAATCAACGCTAAAAATTTTCCTTCCCTTGAAAACTTTGGGGCTCGCATAGTGTGGAAGGAGGAGATAGATTGATAATAGCCTCAACCTTCAAGGGGTCTACCTGAATCCTGTGTATAAACACAATAAAACTGATAAGTCGGCCGGATTCGACCCAAAAAATGCATTTGTGTGGATTCAAACGTATGCGATAATAATGACAGAGTAGGAAAATGGCTCGTAAATGTGTCGAGTGATCTTGACGATGCATGGAATGTGTCGGTAGATCATTGATATAGGGTTGTACAATGTGCTTGATGTCATGAAAATCATAAGACATGGAGCGCTGAAAGGTCACACCAACATTCTTGAGACCAAATGGTAATTTTCGGTAGGCAAAGGTTCCCCAAGGGAAAATAAAAGCAGTCTTGTGTTGATCCGCTGGTAAAATATTAATTTGATTATAGTCGGAGAAACCATCCATCAAGGAGAATATTTCACTCCCAGCACAGTTTTCAACGATATGGTCTATGAAAGGGGCTGGATAATTGTCTTTAGGAAAATCTTTATTTATATCCCTATAATCTACACAAATGTGATCGTACCTTGTTTCTTATTTACCGGAACAATATTGGATACCTAATCAGTCAAATCCACAGGATAGACAAAGCCATATTTAAGAAGTTTTTCAACTTCAAGCTTAATAGCAACAAATTTATGTGGATGTACTAGGTGAAGTCTCTGTTGAATGGGTTTAGGATCCAGATATGTCTTAATCTCATGTACAACAATACCATAATCAACACCTGGAATTTCTTCATAACTCCAGGCAAAAACATCACGAAATTCTTGAAAAGGGGATTTATAAGTGAGAACCTCATCAATAGTACATGAGGAACCAATATGAACATTTTCCATGACTCCGAATTTAATCGATATGTCAAGAGGAATGGTAGGTGAAATATTTATTAAGTTCCCTCTGTACAAAACATCGTGTGTTTACTCGGGAACATAAGAAATAACAACAGTCAACGGAGTCAAAATCCATTTGTAGCTCTCTATGGTATCACGTTCTAGGAAGAGAATGGAACGATGATACCCATCATCCCATGGAGTATCTTCCATAGACATGAATGACATGATCATCTCATCAGTAGGAAAGATCACGTGAAATGGATCAAGAGATGTATCACATAGAGAAGGAGAAGAGGGGGTTGCCAATTGACTAGCTTGATAAGTTGATTCAAATGGACTTAAATGCATTCATTCGTCGTAACGAAGATAATAATCAGAGCTAGGTACTATCCATGGGTCAAATGACTTCGGGGTTTCATGAACAGTGGTTTATATCATGTTAATAGAGGCAACAAAAGGAGGGGGAATATTGAGTGGTGGGATTGGAAATGTACCCATCAAAGTTGAATCTTTTAAAAGACCAATGCTGACATTCTCATAACTGGGAGGTGTCTTCGAGATAAAAGGAACGTTGCTAGTATGGGAATCAGAATTAAAGAAGGCCAGTTGGTAGACAATAACAACCTTTCCTTGGTGTGGGAAATGTAACACACGAAAAAGGGTAGACACAACTGCATGCATGGAATCAATCCAGCTACGACCAAGTAGAAGTTTATAATCAAGAGGTGTATCAAATACCTCAACCTCAACATTAACTGATTTACCTTCTAATGTAATAGACAATGAAGGAAGAACATCGTAAGGTTTAAAACTTGTACCATTGAAGGCCTTAAGAGTATTGTGTGAATTGGTAAGGGCAGGAGAGCCAATATCTTTTCAACAAGTAACAGACATAGCGCAAGTTGAGGCTCCTTCATCAATAATAATTCAACATATATTCTTGTTTTCAACAACAACTTGGATTTGAAAATTTAATTGAGGAGGAAGCCTTGGAACGTGATATTCGAAGTCAAAGATTATTAAATTAGTATCGGTAGATCAATTCCACCAATAGCCTTTAATAGCTCCTTTTGTTGAGTAGGAAAACTTTGAAGGACTTCGAGAGATGACATCACATAGATTTTTTGCACAAGGTCTTCTACAATACTGTAGTTCTGGGCAGCACGTGCGTGAGGATTAAACAAAGATTTTCAAACAATGTTCTTGGGAGGAGGGCAAAGAATTGCATCAAGACTTGGTCGTTCGAGATGTAGAGGACTATTTGGAGGTGAAGTTGGGGAAGGAGATCGAACCAACGAAGGTTGTAAATCATCAACATTCTCTTTCGATGGAGAGTAATCTTTGGCTCGAGTTGTGATTTCAACTTCATTCTTCTTAGAGTCACCAGTACACATACGGACATAAGATGAGGTAGAAGGAGAAGGTTATTCATGAATGACCAACTAGACCTGTTACTGAGAAGGGAAAGGTTGTGACAAAATGGCAGGTGTAGGAGGCTTCTCGGTCCCTTAGAGGATTTTAGTAACCTTAGTGTGTCATGTACAATATTTCGTGTAACGATCGTCACCACAAATAAGGTAAGGGCAAGGAGGTTTACGTTTATCTTTCTCATCAATGGGTTGCATTTTGTCTTTTTCATATTGTTGATTGTTATTTTTTTTCTCCTTATTATTACCCTTCCCTTTCTTTTTATTTTGATTTTTACCGGTAGGTGTAGATTGAACCGAATTGACTTCAGAAGTTATATCAGCAGAAGGAGTAGGAATAGGAGTATTTTTTACACTAGAAGTGGTAGACTTGGGATTGGTGTGACTGGCATGTGTGGACTAAGTCTCAGCATGAAAGGTGCCAATCACACCATTAGCAGCATGAGAAACTATTGGAGGTGTTGGGGTAGGATTCATGGAAGGACAAGGAGCTTCAAAGATCAAGTCATAAAGTGTGCCCATTTGCGATTAAACGAGATCTAGATACTAAGCATGACTAATGGCTTGCCCTTTAGTGACGAAACCTCCCATGGCCACATCATGGGCTATGGGCCCAATGAGTGATTTGGTAAACCACTCATCCAATAGTTGATCAGGAAGGGGAACTTTGATTACGCGTCTTCTCCTCCTCAACTCATGGATGTGATCAGAAATATGAGTGGAAGAAGATTGTTTAAAAGAACTCAAAATTTCGATTCCTATTTAATATCGAATTGGCAATTGGTAATGTGTTAAGAACGCCATGGATAAGGTATTGAAGCCATTAAATAATCCTCATGGTAACTCAATGTACCATTATGTTGTTGAACACGTGAGAGTTTGTTGGAAAATTCGTAATCTTATGGAGTCATCCATCAATGAGTTGGACAAGCACCAAAGATGGAAAGTCATAACATGATTGTTTGGGTCTTCTCCTGATCGACTGTCAAACTTAGGAATGTCAGATGGTAACTTGGATGATATGACGGGCCAATAAGGAGAATGGAAAATAGGATCATTCAAGATCCTAGACAAATCCGGTAAATCCAAAGTGGCTAGAAAAGGAAACTATCTTTTCACTTGAGAAAAATGGTAGTTTTGAGGAGGAAGCCCCGTTGGTATACCAGTAGGACCATAAGCGATCTGTAAATAGTTAGGCAGTCCTCACAGATTCGGTTGTGGAGGGTTTTGATTAAGATTAGGTATGTTCCCTTAGAAAGGAACATTAGATTGAAAATTTTGACCACGGGTAGGATTCATAGAACCTGGATACGGTTGATCGAGATTAGAGCACACAAAAGAATTAACTTGAGGATGGTGCCCCCAGACGGTTGTTGATTTCCATGGAAAGGAATATTCCAAGGTTGTGATTGTAACACAAGTATATTTTGTCCATAAATTGGGTTATGGACTCCAACTTGAGGTTTACCCCCAAGTTGAGGTTGTCCCCCATTCTGAGGTTGCCCCCCAACTTGAGGTTGACCTCCAACAACAATATGAAAATAGAAGTGATAGAATGAGGGATTCCTCCAACTAGATTGGAGCCACTAGGGTTGGGATGATTAGATCCTCCAAACAAAGGTGGAGGAGGAACGTAAGGCCCCCTGGAGAGAACCTGATCAGGTGTAGGAACAAACTGACTAGCAACATTATACCTAGGAGTAACAAAAAGTACATACCCTTCAGATGGATTTTGGGTAGGGATAGCAATGGAAGTGTTCAAATCATTGTACCCAGGGGGAAGTGACAGATTCGGTCTAAGAGGAAGTGGTGTTCCAATAGGATCTTGAGTGATAACCACATTTCTGATAGAAACAATAGTAGATTTTGGGACCATAGTAGAACGAGCCATCTGGAGAGGAAGAATTGAGTGAGAACCAACCAACAATTGGTCTGAAGCTGAGGTGACATTACTAGTCATGCCAGTAAAATTGTGTAAAGGTACCGTGTAGGTAACAGACGTTTCAGGCACTTGCAATGCCATAGGTTGATTATAAATCATTCCTATTGCGCCATAAATATTGTGTATTGAAGAATGGGTGGGACTATGATTAAAAATCCCAGCAGTGTGAGTCGGGGTTCTAAACAATTCACTTGGAAAAAGTGGATCATATACTCTAGACCCTACGTTAGGTCCAACAGGTACTTTAGTATTGTCAACAACAACAATTTCTCTCAGTGAGTTCATCCAGATAAAATGTGCGTCTTGTCGAATACTCAATAACGGATTTGGGGGAAGTCGGAAAGCCTCTAAAGAATCTGAAACAATTTGGAATCCCTCTAAAGAGTATGAACTTCCAACCTATGAGGCTACTTCATTATTGATTGCTCCCTTAGGATAGCCCTCTGGTGAGTTAGGAAGAAAAGGAAGGTAACCTTCCAGATCTTTCAAGGGTAGTCCTTGCATCCTATGTGAACAGAAAAGGTCGATGTTGGCCGAACCAAATAAAGAATGAAAAAAATATACGGCCAACTAGAGAAACAAACAACACTCACTAATAAAATCTAGAAATCAAACGAAACAAACAAAACTTCTTATTTCAAAATCACTAGTTGGTGATGAAATCCAAAGTCACGAAATCAAGACAAGAAGGGGTTGGGATAAAGCGGGTGGAAAAATTACGTTGACGAACTGCTTAACAGACTTACACCCTGGTGCAAGCTCCCACACATAATCGTGGGTATACCCTCCAAGGATCCCGAGTGAGTTTGGCTAACGTCGATTCCATGTACCGTGAAGACTTGCCCCTCCACAGTCACCTCATGTAAGGACCCTAAAGAGATAGGCGACTAAGGTTACCAACTACAACAATGATTCCTAGGGAAACAGTCGACAGTCTGATCCATGCGCAAAGGGAGGGTATCTAGCCTGAAATCAACTCAAGGAGCTCCCACACATAATCATGGGTATACTCTCAAGTGACCCCCAATAATACGTGCAATCTCTACGCTAAGACCAACAAAGCAGGGTGAGTAACTCTTCCCATCATAATGAAACCTTATGATTGACCCTTGTGTTAAAAGGGCTTCCCAAGACAAAATGTAGCAATTGGATTTGAACTCTCCCTATCACAAGATACTTCTGTGTGTTTTGATGCTTTGGAGAGTGTGACTTAGAACCTATTCCAAATCACTATCCTAACTAATGTTGGTGAAGATAATTTCTAGAAAATAAAAGTTGCTAATAAATTTTTGAAATTACACTATATTTTAAAGGTTATTGTTTATTCAAAAGGGAGACGGGAACGAAATTGATAATGTTGTGACTTTGAAAAAATAAAATGCAAGAAGAGATGAATGTGAAATCTTTCAATATAATGAACTCTAATTACAGTAGGGAGAAGGTATTTCTTTTGAAGTACAAAAGCCACAAAATACAATTTCTTAATTTTGAATGAACACAATCCCAAACACATAAGCTACAAAATTTTCCAATTTCTCTCTTAATCAAGTATTTTGAATGTAGAAATTTTCTTATGAAAGATTACTAAAATGAATAAATGAATTCAGTTCTTCCTTTCTTAAATCAAATCATAGATGTAATGAAAAAAGGGAAGTGCAATCCAAGAAAATTAACACACTCTCAACACAATTCCCAAATCAAACTCATAATGTAGACAAAAAAGAAAAAGATAAGAAATCCTTTTGTCAAATGCTAACAAAAATGTCTTTCCATCATCAAACAATATAGAAAGTAAAATCAATCCAAAACCTCAAATAAATCAGAGACCCTTTGTCAAACAAGCACTCAACTCAAAATCCAAAGATTATATCCTTGTGACAAAGATCAAAAGAAAAAACTTGCAAAATTATAAAGAAATACTTTCAATCACTGAAAACCAATCAGATGCAATATTTAAACTCATAAATCAATCAATCACTGGTATCAGAAGTTCATCCCATGCAACTAAAGCAAAATTGGGTGAAAAAAGACAAATTGACTCACTCCAACAAATCCTACAGGAATCGTCGCAGGCTGATAGTGAGGCATAGTGTGGCGAGCTAAGGTCATCGCAGGCTAACAATAGGACACAGTGCGACGTCGACACACTAGATTTCACAAGCAGGATGCGACGTCTGAAGGTCGTCGCAGTTTGTATATATGGTACAGTGCAACGATCTCGGTAACTAAGGAAAAAATGGGAGAAAGGAAAAAAATCTAAATGAACTTTCAAACCCAAGGAGTCAAGATGGGTCACCCACAGACTCAGAGAATGAATTCAACCAAAAGAAGGCAAGATAAAAGAAAATAAGAAGAAAAAAACAAAAGAGAGTCATATCCCCAGTATGGTCGCCAATTTTGTAATCCGTAAATGTGGATATAAACAGATCTCCCTAGATCCCACTGGAAACTAGAACAAAACAGAATAGAATATAAGACTTTCCCTAAGTTCCAACTATTGAGTTTACTAGTTAGCAAGAGATGGGCATCATACCTTTTAAATGTCGTTCCCTCTTGCCATTGTCATCCTAGCTTCATTCCAATTCTCCAATGAAATTGGTCCTGCAAGGGAACACAAGCCAACCAAAGTGAAAGCAATACAATATACTCAACAAGAACCCATGTATGTGATCAAGGAATCATACAATAAAACAAGACTAATTTTATGGGAAAGAAACATATTGTTGTATCATATTAAAATGAAAGTGGAGATTACAACCAAAGCCTTGATGTCACAAGGTCCCCTTTCAATGGCCCTTTTCTCCAACACACACACTTGCTCCAAAGCCTTTTAATGAAGAAGATACACCATGTAGCTTGTAGAACCAAAGCAAAGGTCTCAAGAGGAAGCATAACTCTCCATACAAATATNAAATCTCTTAAACCACTTTGACTACTTTGACCTTTTGGGGCTTCTATATGACATATGAGGGTCCTCCAACTTTGTAAGGCCATAACTCTCAAACCATGAGGAGTTATGTGACATTCCACATAACACCAGAAATGAAATGATATGTACTATCCATATATAATAGTATTGTCTGAAAATATAACATAACTCATACCGTTATCCATCATACAAACTTGGGTCCATTACCCAAACCTGGGGTCTCCAACTTCTCATGATCATAACTCTATAACCATGAGGAGTTATGTGACGTTCCACATACCACCAGAAATGGAATGAAAAGAACTATCCATCTAGGATAGTTTACCTAACAAATTCATCGTCCTTCATCTCATTATTCCATAATTAATCATGGGTTCTCTTACTCCGCAAAGCGTCCTCCCGTGAGGTCTTTCACCATAAGGGGACCACTTTGGAGTTCATCCATATTTACTTCTTATCAACCATGAAAAGACAATAATGAGTCATCTTTACATCAAACAATATTGGGTTCATTACCCAAACCTTTGTGTTGCGGGGCTTTCCTCAAGGGTTGACATCAATGACAACCAACCTTAATCAACAACAATGGTCTTGGCAACATTGACTCAAGGAGGACCCAACATATGGACATGAAGATGGTAAAACGAGAGACAAATGGATTTTCCAAACCAGATACAATGATGAAGGGGGTGTCATGTTCAAGAGAGACTATTATTACCACTAACACAAGATACAAAGACACATTTCTTTCCCAATTCCCCCCCACCATTTATGGCGAGTACCTCTTTATTTTTATGCAAGCTTAAGGAGGATAAAATATGCTTGTTGATGTAAGCTCATCCTTCGGAATATGTTTAATGAACCTTAAGAAGGAGTGGCTTGATCCCATATGGGTCTTTCTATGTTTGTTTAATGAATCCAAAGAGAGAAAACTCGGGGGTTTTTCAATTTTAGAGAGTCTGAAAAACACTTAAAGAGAACTCCATTAGTTCCTTTTTCATAAATTAATCTGACGAGACTAAAAAAGTGATAACCTACCGCTCATTATATGTTTTCTTCAAATACTTTTACGAGTGTGAAAAGAACAACGTTGCTCGACAATCTTTTCATTTTTTAAGGAGCGTGAAAAGAGATTAAAGGATACTCCATAGGCTTCATTTTTTGTGTCACCATAACAAGTTTGAAAAAATGACAAACGACTACATGATTACGTTCTCATGGTTTTACAAGCATGAGAAAGAATCAAGACTCTGCTCGTATTTTTTCCTGAAAAACCCTAAACGGATTTGTACATGCAACAAATATGTAAAATCAAACCAAAAAGGTGGACCTTTATTCCAATTTTTCACCTCTAGACATTTTATCTACAAAAATCAACCACTTGTAAAGTTGTTAGAACTTTAGGGTTTGGATGAAGCATAAAAAATAATATAATATACAAATGAAAAGTAATAAGGATCAATAAAATGTATAAAAAACCACACTTCACTATTTCATTTGTAACTTCACCCAAACATTGCTCCAAACCCCCTTTTTACCTCGATTTTCAACTTGCAGATTGCAGAGTGGATGGCTGATCATTTCATGAATTTTCTTCACAGAAAAGGTAATCTTCATCTCCTCCATCTTTTCATGGATTAAAATTTGATTTTCATTGGTCAAAAATATGCTTTTGGGTTGATTTTTTGGGGTTACCCATGTGTGGAGGTCATCGCAGGTGCCCTATATCAGGACCTGCAATGATATAAGATCATCGTAGTCATCCCTAAAGCTAGGGTGCAATGACTCCACACTGTGAAAATGCACATGCCTACGACGTCTGCAACCCAAAAGTTTTAAAAGATGAAACCAACAAGAAAAACCCTCCAGGAAAGAAAATTTTGATTATAATTTCTTTTTATGGTTCCTTAGTAGGTATTCCATGGTCAAGATGTTGGAATGTCACGAGAGAGAGCACGAATAAGAATACTACTTCCTCGGGAATGACCCAGGAACAATTATGGCCCTTCAATAGTGTGGGTTGTTGAAATTCTTCAAGATCTAGGATACGTGGGCCCAACTAAGACTCCTTAAGTACTTAGTTCACATGTGGGATGTGAACGAGAAATCATTTCATGTGGGTTCCCACACACTCACTATAGATATCGAGGATATATATTCCATAACAATACTATTGTGTCGTGGAACACGAGTGACACTCACAGGTAGTAGGGGTGTCAGTGAGCCTATGAACCACTACATCATTGAACATTGTGTGTCAGGTACCCAGAAACATAGCGGCAAGGTCACTATCAGGGATGTCCGAGACTTTCCTCTCTGGACTATCCTCTATACTATCACACACATGGCAGGGAGTGCAACTCCCCACATGGCTCTGCAGAGCTACTTTCAGTATGCAATGGAGTGTATGGAGCCACGAGTCTTCAACTAGTGTGAAGGGGTTCTTAAAAGTATGAAAAAGAAAATTACCAAGTGTAGAAGTGATGGGTTGAAACAATTCGGATACAGGTCGATTTTGGTATCCTTCTTCATAGAGAGGGTCCCAATTTTATGCTTGAAGGTAGAGTGGGGCATACTTACTCCACAGGATCCAAGAATGAGGAGGTGGGTAGACCTCATGGCCCGACATGCAACTGGTCCCATCGTTAAGTATAACGATGTCTTCTTCGACTGGTTGAGAACTCAAATGCTCATGGTCAATGACTATGCATATGTTGGGATAGACTTTCGTGGAGATCCAGACTTAGTTCTTTTCGAAGGTTCCCAATGTGGGGACATAGGTAAGAAGGAAAAAAAAATTATATGATGTTTTTGTTTTTTTTAAAGATATAAAATGTTGTTTATGTTGTTTATCAGATGACTAATCAAGTGCTCTTCAATGATACAGATGTGGGACCTTATCGTCCTCCAGGTTCATCCCCTATAAAGAGGAGAGGGGAGAGAGGTATCTTAGCAAGAGTAGTTGCTGCTAACTTCGAGACCATAAAACAAAATCTGGATGGACTCACAATGAATAACCCAGATGCCTCTATAGATGATATTCTGAGGCATTACCAACGCCACATAGTGGGAGTGCTTTCTTCCATCGGTCGACTTCTCCGTAGAGTAGCATGGGAAATTGCATGTTATAGTGAGCAACATCCTTGATTCTCTATTGTATATGAAGCCATGTGCTTCACATTTTTGATATTTTGGTCTTCGGACAAAAACACTTTTTTTGTAAAATTTTATCGTTATTAAAATAAGGCTCCTACCGGCTTACTTGTTTTATGTACACAGTGTGATTGGATTTTATAATTGTCTCAAATATTTGTCTAACACATAATTAGCCAAAGAATCTATTAATATATTTAGACATCTGGGAATGTGTTGATATTCAATGTAATCAAAATGACATTCCAAGAGGCGAATTCGTAAATATACCCTTAACAAAGTAGGACTTCGGATAGAATAAGTGTTACTCAATTGTAGGACTACTAACTGTGAATCGAGTCGTACAACAAGATGATGGATTCTAAGTGAAACAACGTTGGTCAATAATTCAATGACTACAGTGTATTCTTCGATATTGTTAGTTGCATGACCAAGGAAAACACCATGTAGACTGATCAATTCATTCATAGGTGCGTAGATTTCCCAAGAAATAGATGTTAAGTTTTGAGTACTACAACTAGTGCCATCAGTGAAGCCAAGGTAGGGTAGTGAAGACATCGACATCTGGAAACCAAGCACAATGAAAGCTAAGCAGTCCAAAAGTGGAACCAAACAACAAAAAAGCAGACAAGAGTATGATACACTAAAAATACACAACACTCATGCAAAAGTGATTTAAGAATAGTACTTCTTCAAGTAAAGCCCATTTTTGGGTTCACTCTAAGGAACTCCATCATAATCTACCAGCTCATAAGCTCCCTTCTCCAACACTCGTTTCACAATATAAGGACCCCGCCACATGGGCTCGAATTTACCGGCCCTTGGAAAATCACGATCTTTCTCGTAAAGAAGAACTAGATCACCTTCAGAAAAAACATGTGGCTTGACATGCTTGTCATATTGGGATTTAACACATTTTTTCTGAGTTTTAATAACTAAGGCAGCATCACGATGGGTTTCATCTAATTGTATCAAATATAAAATATGTTCCTCTTCAGCAGAGGTGTTAGGGAGAAATTCAATGACTAGTTTCAAAGATGGTATCTCACATTCAATCGACAAAATTTCTTCGATACCATATACTAACTAGAAAGGTGTGAATCCCATGGTAGACTTGATAGATGTTTGATAGGCCCATAATGTTGAGAACCACATCGTGTGCCAATTTGACTTATGAATTCCTACCATCTATCGAAGCATAGTAGTGAGAAATTTGTTAATTGTTTCAACCTGGCCATTGGCCTGTGGATAATAGGGGGTTGATTTTTCATGGAGAAGACCCAACTTTTCAATAAGTTTAGACATCATAAAATTACAAAAATGACTACTGTTATCAGTAATGATGGCTTGAGGGACACCAAACTGAGTAATGATGTGATTGAATATGAACAACGTTGCAGTTTTGACAGAGTTATAAAATGTAGGCATCGCCTCGACCCATTTAGTGAAATAATCCACAGCTACAATAATGTATCCATGCCCCCGGACCGAGTGAGGGTTACATGTCATGAAGTCAATGCCCCATTTTGCGAATGGACTAACTGAATATACAGGGTGAAGAGGAGCAGGGTGAGATCGGATATTATTGTTATAAGTTTGACAAGCGTGGCATTCCTAGATGACAGTAATGCAATCCTTAAACAATGAAGGCCAAAAATAGCCATCTCGTAAGATATTTTGGACAGTGGCATACCCAAAAATATGACCACCAAATGCTCCAGAGTTATATTCATTCAAATATTTATCATCTTCATCGTAGGTGAGACATCATCGAAATATGGAATCAATACCACAGCAGTAAAGGGTATCACCAAGGATGATGTATTAATGGGCTTGATATCGTATACGATGACGATCTGTACTAGAGAGATTAGGCCGAAAAGTTTTAGTATGGAGATAGATGATAATATGTCTATAACATATGTCATCAGAACTGATCAGAAAGAGGGATTCGTCAGGTAAGGAATCCTATGCCACATTTTCTGTCTCAGTAGAGGGAAGGTCACATATCAATTCGGAAAAAACCAAAGACTTCTTTGACTTGGCGCATTCAAACTCCAAGTCAAACTCTTGGAGAATAATTACCCATTTGGATTACTTCCCCCCCAACAATTGTTGGGTAAGGATATGTTGCATGGGGTTACAGTCGGAAATGACCGTGGTTTTGTGTAATAATATGTAGTGATGAAAATTTTGAACAACTTTAACAGTTGCCAAGGCTAGTTTATCCACATGTAGGTATTTGGTTTCGGTAGTCGTGAGACTCCAACTCAAATAGTATATCACATGTGAATCATGTGAATCATCCTCTTGGACTAAGAACATAGCGATGGTAGAGTTCGAAGAAGATAAATATAGGAAATAATCACGGATATAGTCAGGGGGAAACAATAGTGGTGTATGTGTTAAAGCAAGTTTCAAAGACTCAAAAGATTTGTTTTTTGTATCATCCCATAAAAATTTGTAACCTTTCTTGAGAAGCCAAGTAAATCCTTTCGTTAATTCAACGTAATTGGGAATGAATCAACGCTAAAAATTTTCCTTCCCTTGAAAACTTTGGGGCTCGCATAGTGTGGAAGGAGGAGATAGATTGATAATAGCCTCAACCTTCAAGGGGTCTACCTGAATCCTGTGTATAAACACAATAAAACTGATAAGTCGGCCGGATTCGACCCAAAAAATGCATTTGTGTGGATTCAAACGTATGCGATAATAATGACAGAGTAGGAAAATGGCTCGTAAATGTGTCGAGTGATCTTGACGATGCATGGAATGTGTCGGTAGATCATTGATATAGGGTTGTACAATGTGCTTGATGTCATGAAAATCATAAGACATGGAGCGCTGAAAGGTCACACCAACATTCTTGAGACCAAATGGTAATTTTCGGTAGGCAAAGGTTCCCCAAGGGAAAATAAAAGCAGTCTTGTGTTGATCCGCTGGTAAAATATTAATTTGATTATAGTCGGAGAAACCATCCATCAAGGAGAATATTTCACTCCCAGCACAGTTTTCAACGATATGGTCTATGAAAGGGGCTGGATAATTGTCTTTAGGAAAATCTTTATTTATATCCCTATAATCTACACAAATGTGATCGTACCTTGTTTCTTATTTACCGGAACAATATTGGATACCTAATCAGTCAAATCCACAGGATAGACAAAGCCATATTTAAGAAGTTTTTCAACTTCAAGCTTAATAGCAACAAATTTATGTGGATGTACTAGGTGAAGTCTCTGTTGAATGGGTTTAGGATCCAGATATGTCTTAATCTCATGTACAACAATACCATAATCAACACCTGGAATTTCTTCATAACTCCAGGCAAAAACATCACGAAATTCTTGAAAAGGGGATTTATAAGTGAGAACCTCATCAATAGTACATGAGGAACCAATATGAACATTTTCCATGACTCCGAATTTAATCGATATGTCAAGAGGAATGGTAGGTGAAATATTTATTAAGTTCCCTCTGTACAAAACATCGTGTGTTTACTCGGGAACATAAGAAATAACAACAGTCAACGGAGTCAAAATCCATTTGTAGCTCTCTATGGTATCACGTTCTAGGAAGAGAATGGAACGATGATACCCATCATCCCATGGAGTATCTTCCATAGACATGAATGACATGATCATCTCATCAGTAGGAAAGATCACGTGAAATGGATCAAGAGATGTATCACATAGAGAAGGAGAAGAGGGGGTTGCCAATTGACTAGCTTGATAAGTTGATTCAAATGGACTTAAATGCATTCATTCGTCGTAACGAAGATAATAATCAGAGCTAGGTACTATCCATGGGTCAAATGACTTCGGGGTTTCATGAACAGTGGTTTATATCATGTTAATAGAGGCAACAAAAGGAGGGGGAATATTGAGTGGTGGGATTGGAAATGTACCCATCAAAGTTGAATCTTTTAAAAGACCAATGCTGACATTCTCATAACTGGGAGGTGTCTTCGAGATAAAAGGAACGTTGCTAGTATGGGAATCAGAATTAAAGAAGGCCAGTTGGTAGACAATAACAACCTTTCCTTGGTGTGGGAAATGTAACACACGAAAAAGGGTAGACACAACTGCATGCATGGAATCAATCCAGCTACGACCAAGTAGAAGTTTATAATCAAGAGGTGTATCAAATACCTCAACCTCAACATTAACTGATTTACCTTCTAATGTAATAGACAATGAAGGAAGAACATCGTAAGGTTTAAAACTTGTACCATTGAAGGCCTTAAGAGTATTGTGTGAATTGGTAAGGGCAGGAGAGCCAATATCTTTTCAACAAGTAACAGACATAGCGCAAGTTGAGGCTCCTTCATCAATAATAATTCAACATATATTCTTGTTTTCAACAACAACTTGGATTTGAAAATTTAATTGAGGAGGAAGCCTTGGAACGTGATATTCGAAGTCAAAGATTATTAAATTAGTATCGGTAGATCAATTCCACCAATAGCCTTTAATAGCTCCTTTTGTTGAGTAGGAAAACTTTGAAGGACTTCGAGAGATGACATCACATAGATTTTTTGCACAAGGTCTTCTACAATACTGTAGTTCTGGGCAGCACGTGCGTGAGGATTAAACAAAGATTTTCAAACAATGTTCTTGGGAGGAGGGCAAAGAATTGCATCAAGACTTGGTCGTTCGAGATGTAGAGGACTATTTGGAGGTGAAGTTGGGGAAGGAGATCGAACCAACGAAGGTTGTAAATCATCAACATTCTCTTTCGATGGAGAGTAATCTTTGGCTCGAGTTGTGATTTCAACTTCATTCTTCTTAGAGTCACCAGTACACATACGGACATAAGATGAGGTAGAAGGAGAAGGTTATTCATGAATGACCAACTAGACCTGTTACTGAGAAGGGAAAGGTTGTGACAAAATGGCAGGTGTAGGAGGCTTCTCGGTCCCTTAGAGGATTTTAGTAACCTTAGTGTGTCATGTACAATATTTCGTGTAACGATCGTCACCACAAATAAGGTAAGGGCAAGGAGGTTTACGTTTATCTTTCTCATCAATGGGTTGCATTTTGTCTTTTTCATATTGTTGATTGTTATTTTTTTTCTCCTTATTATTACCCTTCCCTTTCTTTTTATTTTGATTTTTACCGGTAGGTGTAGATTGAACCGAATTGACTTCAGAAGTTATATCAGCAGAAGGAGTAGGAATAGGAGTATTTTTTACACTAGAAGTGGTAGACTTGGGATTGGTGTGACTGGCATGTGTGGACTAAGTCTCAGCATGAAAGGTGCCAATCACACCATTAGCAGCATGAGAAACTATTGGAGGTGTTGGGGTAGGATTCATGGAAGGACAAGGAGCTTCAAAGATCAAGTCATAAAGTGTGCCCATTTGCGATTAAACGAGATCTAGATACTAAGCATGACTAATGGCTTGCCCTTTAGTGACGAAACCTCCCATGGCCACATCATGGGCTATGGGCCCAATGAGTGATTTGGTAAACCACTCATCCAATAGTTGATCAGGAAGGGGAACTTTGATTACGCGTCTTCTCCTCCTCAACTCATGGATGTGATCAGAAATATGAGTGGAAGAAGATTGTTTAAAAGAACTCAAAATTTCGATTCCTATTTAATATCGAATTGGCAATTGGTAATGTGTTAAGAACGCCATGGATAAGGTATTGAAGCCATTAAATAATCCTCATGGTAACTCAATGTACCATTATGTTGTTGAACACGTGAGAGTTTGTTGGAAAATTCGTAATCTTATGGAGTCATCCATCAATGAGTTGGACAAGCACCAAAGATGGAAAGTCATAACATGATTGTTTGGGTCTTCTCCTGATCGACTGTCAAACTTAGGAATGTCAGATGGTAACTTGGATGATATGACGGGCCAATAAGGAGAATGGAAAATAGGATCATTCAAGATCCTAGACAAATCCGGTAAATCCAAAGTGGCTAGAAAAGGAAACTATCTTTTCACTTGAGAAAAATGGTAGTTTTGAGGAGGAAGCCCCGTTGGTATACCAGTAGGACCATAAGCGATCTGTAAATAGTTAGGCAGTCCTCACAGATTCGGTTGTGGAGGGTTTTGATTAAGATTAGGTATGTTCCCTTAGAAAGGAACATTAGATTGAAAATTTTGACCACGGGTAGGATTCATAGAACCTGGATACGGTTGATCGAGATTAGAGCACACAAAAGAATTAACTTGAGGATGGTGCCCCCAGACGGTTGTTGATTTCCATGGAAAGGAATATTCCAAGGTTGTGATTGTAACACAAGTATATTTTGTCCATAAATTGGGTTATGGACTCCAACTTGAGGTTTACCCCCAAGTTGAGGTTGTCCCCCATTCTGAGGTTGCCCCCCAACTTGAGGTTGACCTCCAACAACAATATGAAAATAGAAGTGATAGAATGAGGGATTCCTCCAACTAGATTGGAGCCACTAGGGTTGGGATGATTAGATCCTCCAAACAAAGGTGGAGGAGGAACGTAAGGCCCCCTGGAGAGAACCTGATCAGGTGTAGGAACAAACTGACTAGCAACATTATACCTAGGAGTAACAAAAAGTACATACCCTTCAGATGGATTTTGGGTAGGGATAGCAATGGAAGTGTTCAAATCATTGTACCCAGGGGGAAGTGACAGATTCGGTCTAAGAGGAAGTGGTGTTCCAATAGGATCTTGAGTGATAACCACATTTCTGATAGAAACAATAGTAGATTTTGGGACCATAGTAGAACGAGCCATCTGGAGAGGAAGAATTGAGTGAGAACCAACCAACAATTGGTCTGAAGCTGAGGTGACATTACTAGTCATGCCAGTAAAATTGTGTAAAGGTACCGTGTAGGTAACAGACGTTTCAGGCACTTGCAATGCCATAGGTTGATTATAAATCATTCCTATTGCGCCATAAATATTGTGTATTGAAGAATGGGTGGGACTATGATTAAAAATCCCAGCAGTGTGAGTCGGGGTTCTAAACAATTCACTTGGAAAAAGTGGATCATATACTCTAGACCCTACGTTAGGTCCAACAGGTACTTTAGTATTGTCAACAACAACAATTTCTCTCAGTGAGTTCATCCAGATAAAATGTGCGTCTTGTCGAATACTCAATAACGGATTTGGGGGAAGTCGGAAAGCCTCTAAAGAATCTGAAACAATTTGGAATCCCTCTAAAGAGTATGAACTTCCAACCTATGAGGCTACTTCATTATTGATTGCTCCCTTAGGATAGCCCTCTGGTGAGTTAGGAAGAAAAGGAAGGTAACCTTCCAGATCTTTCAAGGGTAGTCCTTGCATCCTATGTGAACAGAAAAGGCCGATGTTGTCCGAACCAAATAAAGAATAAAAAAAATATACGGCCAACTAGAGAAACAAACAACACTCACTAATAAAATCTAGAAATCAAACGAAACAAACAAACCTTCTTATTTCAAAATCACTAGTTGGTGATGAAATCCAAATTCATGAAATCAAGACAAGAAGGGGTTGGGATAAAGCGGGTGGAAAAATTACGTTGACGAACTGCTTAACAGACTTACACCCTGGTGCAAGCTCCCGCACATAATCGTGGGTATACCCTCCAAGGATCCCGAGTGAGTTTGGCTAACGTCGATTCCATGTACTGTGAATACTTGCCCCTCCACAGTCACCTCATGTAAGGACCCTAAAGAGATAGGAGACTAAGGTTACCAACTACAACAATGATTCCTAGGGAAACAGTCGACAGTCTGATCCATGCGCAAAGGGAGGGTATCTAGCCTGAAATCAACTCAAGGAGCTCCCACACATAATCGTGGGTATACTCTCAAGTGACCCCCAATAATACGTGCAATCTCTACGCTAAGACCAACAAAGCAGGGTGAGTAACTCTTCCCATCATAATGAAACCTTATGATTGACCCTTGTGTTAAAAGGGCTTCCCAAGACAAAATGTAGCAATTGGATTTGAACTCTCCCTATCACAAGATACTTCTGTGTGTTTTGATGCTTTGGAGAGTGTGACTTAGAACCTATTCCAAATCACTATCCTAACTAATGTTGGTGAAGATAATTTCTAGAAAATAAAAGTTGCTAATAAATTTTTGAAATTACACTATATTTTAAAGGTTATTGTTTATTCAAAAGGGAGACGGGAACGAAATTGATAATGTTGTGACTTTGAAAAAATAAAATGCAAGAAGAGATGAATGTGAAATCTTTCAATATAATGAACTCTAATTACAGTAGGGAGAAGGTATTTCTTTTGAAGTACAAAAGCCACAAAATACAATTTCTTAATTTTGAATGAACACAATCCCAAACACATAAGCTACAAAATTTTCCAATTTCTCTCTTAATCAAGTATTTTGAATGTAGAAATTTTCTTATGAAAGATTACTAAAATGAATAAATGAATTCAGTTCTTCCTTTCTTAAATCAAATCATAGATGTAATGAAAAAAGGGAAGTGCAATCCAAGAAAATTAACACACTCTCAACACAATTCCCAAATCAAACTCATAATGTAGACAAAAAAGAAAAAGATAAGAAATCCTTTTGTCAAATGCTAACAAAAATGTCTTTCCATCATCAAACAATATAGAAAGTAAAATCAATCCAAAACCTCAAATAAATCAGAGACCCTTTGTCAAACAAGCACTCAACTCAAAATCCAAAGATTATATCCTTGTGACAAAGATCAAAAGAAAAAACTTGCAAAATTATAAAGAAATACTTTCAATCACTGAAAACCAATCAGATGCAATATTTAAACTCATAAATCAATCAATCACTGGTATCAGAAGTTCATCCCATGCAACTAAAGCAAAATTGGGTGAAAAAAGACAAATTGACTCACTCCAACAAATCCTACAGGAATCGTCGCAGGCTGATAGTGAGGCATAGTGTGGCGAGCTAAGGTCATCGCAGGCTAACAATAGGACACAGTGCGACGTCGACACACTAGATTTCACAAGCAGGATGCGACGTCTGAAGGTCGTCGCAGTTTGTATATATGGTACAGTGCAACGATCTCGGTAACTAAGGAAAAAATGGGAGAAAGGAAAAAAATCTAAATGAACTTTCAAACCCAAGGAGTCAAGATGGGTCACCCACAGACTCAGAGAATGAATTCAACCAAAAGAAGGCAAGATAAAAGAAAATAAGAAGAAAAAAACAAAAGAGAGTCATATCCCCAGTATGGTCGCCAATTTTGTAATCCGTAAATGTGGATATAAACAGATCTCCCTAGATCCCACTGGAAACTAGAACAAAACAGAATAGAATATAAGACTTTCCCTAAGTTCCAACTATTGAGTTTACTAGTTAGCAAGAGATGGGCATCATACCTTTTAAATGTCGTTCCCTCTTGCCATTGTCATCCTAGCTTCATTCCAATTCTCCAATGAAATTGGTCCTGCAAGGGAACACAAGCCAACCAAAGTGAAAGCAATACAATATACTCAACAAGAACCCATGTATGTGATCAAGGAATCATACAATAAAACAAGACTAATTTTATGGGAAAGAAACATATTGTTGTATCATATTAAAATGAAAGTGGAGATTACAACCAAAGCCTTGATGTCACAAGGTCCCCTTTCAATGGCCCTTTTCTCCAACACACACACTTGCTCCAAAGCCTTTTAATGAAGAAGATACACCATGTAGCTTGTAGAACCAAAGCAAAGGTCTCAAGAGGAAGCATAACTCTCCATACAAATAT
>JZKD02S2227897.1:3951-23439 GCA_000966675.3 Picea glauca
GTTCCACCCTGCTCTCACCAGGACCTTCTCATTCTCTCACAGGCCCGAAGAGTCTAAGACTCTTCCAACTCCTCTCGGGAGTTCCTGACCCACAGATGTCCCTATCTTCAGAACTTGGGACTCGCGAGTTCGCGAGCTCAGCGCTCACGATATCGGGTCTTTCACTTCCCCGAATCCCGATGGTCGAAGGGTCAACGTCCTCGGATATCGGGGGTTTCCCTATATTTGAGCTAACGCCACTTGTCAATGCCTCCTCATATGGCTTAATGCCCTGACACCTTTCCTCCACTTGCACTATCGGGAAATCACCCTTTGCGATGTCAACACTCCGTATTTCAAAACCCCGAGTGCCGAGGTGCCGATTCTCCGAGATCGCGCCACCTGTCTTTCACTAGTACCTGGGGTCCCACGCTGCCACGTCCTCTTCGGGACTTCGCGGATCATGGATCCATGATGCAAGAGTTTTGTGATGTCAGAAACTCCGAACGCCGAACCCGGATATGATGGGATCGCGTCCCACCTGTCCTCGTCACAATCGACAGCTCCCGTTAAATCGGGAAATCGCTATTCGTGATTTCAAAAGGAAATGAACGTCTTGCCTTTGCAATCGCTGAAGCCCGAACCCCGATGTGCCAAAATTCGATGGCCGGTTCTCTCCTGCACCCAAGGGTTAAACTCCTTGCAGCTTCTCCATGATCCAACGATCCCCGGGATTTCGCGATTCTCCTCCGCGAATCATGTCCGTTGATTCTTCCTCTTGGACATCTACAGCTCCAAAGCTCCTCTCAATTCACACTCTTCCTGGGTTTGTTCCCAAAGTCTTCACCACGGAACTATCCCTCCTGATCTTAACCTTATCTGAATCCTTCAGGGACCTTTGCGCTCGCCTCCTGCTCACGCTCGAACTTCAACAACTCTCGAAGTGTTGAGTTCTTCTAGACTCTGTGCACTCCCTGCGACAGTAGTCTCTACCTTCCTAGCAGTCTTGACCTGGTACATCGACGTGTTCGTCCTCCTGAGCTTTCCCCTTGAATCCTCAAAGGATTCAATTTTGACCTCTACACTCTCCTTCCAGAGTCCTTACATGTAAAGCGCTATCTGCGCAGTCTCTCAACGCCCTTCCGGCAGAGTATCTCTGGTACAGAACACCCAACAATTTCACTATCTCCGTGCACTCACGCACTTCGCTCGACGTCCTCCAGACGGGGCTCCTCAGAATCCTCGACAGAATTCTGGTCTCGCTTAAGAACTCACAGCAGAGTTCTTTCCTCTATGCACTTCTGTACACATGCTCGATACCCTCTTGGTAGAGCTCTTACAGAACTTCTCAAAGGTTCTGTCGACAACAGTGTTTCAGCTACACTGCCTTGACTATTGAGGTGTTCAGCAACCCCAAAGTCCTCCTTCTGTTTGAGTTGTTGACTTCAATGCTTGTGCTCTCAGCACGTCTTTGTCTGACTCCCCTGAGTTCAGAAGCGCATCCTCTGTGCATTGGGATTCAGAGTCTCAACACTCTGTCACGCCCTCATGGCATGAACCCTCAAAGACCTTCAACCTGAAATCAACTCAACTCCCTGCAAATGCATGATAACAACATACAATTACAACATAAAGGAAAACACTCACATGCACACACATAAACAGAATATCATGCAGGAAAAACTGCTCTCTTTTCATATATTAACAATTGGCAAATGCCTGTATTTTTACAAGGTGTTCTCGAGCTCTCCTCGGCTCTTCAACTCTACCATCCTCTCTCTTTCAAAATGAGATATGAGATCTCTTTTACCTGAGGGCTCATTGAGCGCTTCCCTCCAGGTACACCTACCCTATTCAATTACAATGAATGGGGCTGTCTAGTCCAGAATCGGATCTAGATCTCAGCCAATCTACAATAAAGGCCGATCCTATCTAATGCCTACGCAAAGGCATGTCTTTCCTGTCTCAACAACCTAAGCACATTAAATTACATTCAATACCAATTCAAAATGAGGCTGTGCCTCCCTTTCAGCCCTGCATGAGTGCGCGCTGACGTGGCTACTGGCTGCATGGAGAGATGCTCCTGCATCATACTCCATAGCTACAAAAATCATGAGCTCCTGCTCATGAGCTTCCCCTGTAGCTTATTGGAGTCCACCTGGGTCCCAGGCAAGTCTTTGGAGTTTTCCCTCTGCTCCATTCTACTGCTGTTGTTGCATCTGTTGCGTTGGTGCTGCTGCTTTCCTTCTGCCCATCTGCTCCTCGCTGGTAGTCTCTGCTGATTTCAACATCAGCTCCATGATCTCCTTGATCGCTTCATCCAGCTTCTCCAGTGGCTGGTTTTTCTATTGCAGTCTCCACAGCTGCAAATTTTTTTGGCCATGTGACTGATCATCATGATCTCCCATGCCATCCTCATCTGTTTCCAACCTCACCTGTTGGATGTGCATGCCCTGCACTTTCACCCTGTCTTCTAGGGCTTCAATCTGCTCCCACAGCTCAGCAAGACATATGTTGTCTGTGTCTCCTTCTTCTGCTTCTGCAACCTCCCATGTTGCATTGTTTTCAACTTCATGGCTGAAAACGCTGAGCCATTCCTCAGAATGCTCCTCTTCCTTTTCAGCTTTTTTTTTTCTGCTATTAGCCTCAGTGCTACAACTCTTCCAGCTTCCTGGCTGAAATCACTGAGACATTCCACCGAATGCTCACCTTCTTCATTTTCTTCTGCAAACCCCCACATTGCAGTCTCTTCAGCTCCAGTGCTGAATATGTCGAGCCATTCCTTGAAATTCTCGTTTCCTTCTTCTGTTTCTTTTGCTGTCAGCTCAAATGCTGCAGCTCGCTCAGCTTGCTGGCTGAATTTGTTGAGTTGTTCCTCAGAACACTCATTCTTCTCTTCATCCACTTGGGCAGTCTCAGATACCCTCTCCAATTTCCTTTATTTTCTGACAGTCATCTCCTGTGGTGACTGCTCTGCTGTTGCTGCATGTACAACAGAATTTTCTGCCTCCCCCTGGGCAAATGGCAGGAATATTTCAATTCCCCCAATCATCAGTATACCATCCTGATGTTCCTCCTCTCCTATCATCTTCATCTGTTGATCTTCTTGTGAGCTTATATGCTCTGTCATCTCTCTTGGATGAATCTAACTTCTCAAATCATCCCTACCCATCTGGCCATATGGGATGCTTCCACTGCTGCTTCCCTGGTAGATTATGAGATCAACCGATCCCATCTTCATCATCAACCTTTGCTGAATTGAACTCTCCCTTGAGTCCAAGAGACTCTCAGACAGTCTCAATTTTTCATCTCTGCCCTCCTGGCAGCTTAGTATGCTTCCACTGCCCTCTTGGCAGTCTTCAAGATCTTCACCTGATCTCCTTTCATCACCCAGCTAGCCATTTGAAATTCCTTGGCTATCCTCACGACAGTCTTTGAGATCCTCAACTGATCCCAATTCGTTACCCCTGCCCAACTGGAAATTTGAAATTCCCTGGCTGCACTCACGACAGTCCTTGAGATCCTCAACTGATCCCAATTTGTTTCCCTCCTAGCAAACTGGAATTTCTTCCTTTCTACCCAACCGGCAGTATTTGAAACCATCGACTGATTCCAACTTATCCCAATCATCATCATCATCATCATCATCGCCATCGAGACTTTGTCCTGCCTCTGGCCAACAGTAACAAATCATTTCTTCTTCTATGGCCCTGAGGTTCTCAGCATACCTCAGCCATCTTTTCAACAGCCTACGTTGTCTTATGACCATCAGTTGCTTGACTGGCCATTTCACTTTCGCCTTCTCCATTGGAAATTCACGCAGTCGTCTCCTCCTCCTATCCTGCCGCATCCGCAGTTCCATCTTCTCTATGTCTTCTTTTAATTCATAAAGCTTTCTAGTCTCTTCTACTTCCTCTGCAAGCTTTTCAGCCTTGCTTTTCTTCATATGGCCTTCAGTAGCAATTTTGCGGTGTCTATCTGTCCCCTCGACATATCTGTTGCTGTCACTCCAGCAACCCTGAGTGCTCGGCTTCATCTTCTCACAGTCCTGTTGACTGTCTATGGACTGTTGCTTACCTGCAAGCAATCACCTACAGAGTCTTCAGTAACTCTGTCTTCTTCCGCTCCTCTGTCTCTTCCTGCCTGAAATATACAAGCAAGAATTTCCGGCTCTGATACCACTTGGCGCAAGTCGTGAGTATCAGAGTGCTTTTCCTTTCTCCTTCCCTTCTCTTGCCTGAGATATACAGACAAGATCTTGAAGCTCTGATACCACTTGGCGCAGAGCGATGCTCTAATCCCTCACGGTTCCACCCTTCTCTCACCAGGACCTTCTCATTCTCTCACAGGCCCGAAGAGTCTAAGACTCTTCCAACTCCTCTCGGGAGTTCCTGACCCACAGATGTCTCTATCTTCGGAACTCGGGACTCCCGAGTTTGCGAGTTCAACGCTCACGATATCGGGTCTTTCACTTCCCTGAATTCTGATGGTCGAAGGGTCAACGTCCTTGGATATCGGGGGTTTCCCTATCTTCGAGCTAACACCACTTGTCAATGCCTCCTCATATGGCTTAACGCCCTGACACCTGTCCTCCACTTTCACTATCGGGAAATCGCCCTTTGCGATGTCAACACTCCGTATTTCAAAACCCCGAGTGCCGAGGTGCCGATTCTCTAAGATCGCGCCACCTGTCTTTCACTAGTACCTAGGGTCCCACGCTGCCACGTCCTCTTTGGGACTTCGCGGATCGTGGATCCACGATGCAAGAGTTTTGTGATGTCAGAAACTCCGAATGCCGAACCCCGATATGATGGGATCGCGTGCCACCTGTCCTCGTCACAATCGACGGCTCCTGTTAAATTGGGAAATCGCTATTCGCGATTTCAAAAGGAAATGAACCTCTTGCCTTTGCAATCGCTGAAGCCCGAACCCCGATGTGCCGAAATTCGATGGCCGGTTCTATCCTGCGCCCAAGGGTTAAACTCCTTGCAGCTTCTCCATGATCCAACGATCCCCGGGATTTCGCGATTCTCCTCCGCGAATCCTATCCGTTGATTCTTCCTCTTGGAGATCTACAGCTCCAAAGCTCCTCTCAATTCATGCTCCTCCTGGGTCTGTTCCCAAAGTCTTCACCACGAAACTATCCCTCCTGAGCTTAACCTTCTCTGAATCCTTCAGGGACCTTTGCGCTCGCCTCCTGCTCACACTCGAACTTCAACAACTCTCGAAGTGTTGAGTTCTTCCAGACTCTGTGCACTCCCTGCGACAGTAGTCTCTACCTTCCTAGCAGTCTTGACCTGGTACATCTACGCGTTCGTCCTCCTGATCTTTCCCCTTGAATCCTCAAAGGATTCAATTTTGACCTCTACACTCTCCTTGCAGAGTCCTTACACGTAAAGCGCTATCTGCGCACTCTCTCAACGCCCTTCCGGTAGAGTATCTCTGGTACAGAACACCCAACAATTTCACTATCTCCGTGCACTCACGCACTTCACTCGACGTCCTCCAGACGGGGCTCCTCAGAATCCTCGACAGAATTCTGGTCTCGCTTAAGAACTCACAGCAGAGTTCTTTCCTCTATGCACTTTTGTACACATGCTCGATACCCTCTTGGTAGAGCTCTTACAGAACTTCTCAAAGGTTTTGTCGACAACAGTGTTTCAGCTACACTGCCTTGACTATTGAGGTGTTCAGCAACCCCAAAGTCCTCCTTCTGTCTGAGTTGTTGACTTCAATGCTTGTGCTCTTAGCACGTCTTTGTCTGACTCCCATGAGTTCAGAAGCGCATCCTCTATGCATTGGGATTCAGAGTCTCAACACTCTGTCACGCCCTCATGGCATGAACCCTCAAAGACCTTCAACCTGAAATCAACTCAACTCCCTGCAAATGCATGATAACAACATACAATTACAGCATAAAGGAAAACACTCACATGCACACACATAAACAGAATATCATGCAGGAAAAACTTCTCTCTGTTCATATATTAACAATTGGCAAATGCCTGTATTTTTACAATGTGTTCTTGAGCTCTCCTTGGCTCTTCAACTCTACCATCCTCTCTCTTTCAAAATGAGATATGAAATCTCTTTTACCTGAGGGCTCATTGAGCGCTTCCCTCCAGGTACACCTACCCTATTCAATTACAATGAATGGGGCTATCTAGTCCAGAATTGGATCTAGATCTCAGCCAATCTATAATAAAGGCCGATCCTATCTAATTCCTATGGAAAGGCATGTCTTTCCTAGCTCAATAGCCTAAGCACATTAAATTACATTCAATACCAATTCAAAATGAGGCCGTGCCTCCCTTTCAGCCCTGCATGAGTGCGCGCTGACGTGGCTGCTGGCTGCATGGAGAGATGCTCCTGCATCAAGAGACATTGTGTAGAGGATGGATATATTACTCATTTAGCTATCGATGTTGGTGAGCTGCTTAGACTACAGAGCCATATCAACCAAAAGTTCGTTCTGTAATTTTTGTTCTGAAGGATGCCATTCTGCTATTTTATAATAAAATCTCCTGATGTTGCAATAAAGGATACTATGTAATTGTTTTTGTTTTCAATCATATTAATATTTTGGCCATGGTAAAATGTAGAGAATCAAGTAAGTATACTCCCATTAAGTGCATAATCAAATTGGAAATTTTCATGAATAGCCCCACCATGGAAATTATAACCAGAGATATATTTGTGGAATGTGAATTCAATTCGCTGATTGTTACATATGCTTGAATTGTGTTTTTGTTGCTGGGAATTGGTGTGTCTATGGGGAGGTCTGGGGTTCGAACCCCATGGACTCAATAAACTTGGCATAGGTTGTCCAACCAGCGTGTGCTATGCCTGGTGCTGATTTTTTTTAAAACTGGGGTTTGTGCGCTGGCTCGCATGCGTATTCCTTTCCTTTTTTTTTTATTCATGTGGGTATGATTGGTATCTAAGGCATGCTAAGGTGCGGGGGTCAAGTCTCACTAAGTGCATAATCGAAATGCAACTGCTGCGGTTGGGATTTGTGCTTCAACTTGTGTTGTATGTATGGTTTGGCTAAACGTGTAGTGCTCCTGTTTTGGGCCCCCATTCTAAACTCCTCCTCCATTTGTCTTGATGCCTGGCATTTGTGTGCTTGAACGCTCAATCTCTGTTGACTTCTGGTGAGTTGGGACACATGTTCTTGGACATTTGGCATGCGATTGTTTTTTAAAATAAAGATTTTTATTTTATTTTTTATTTTTTATTTTTTATTTTATGGAGTTTGTAGGGAATATTTAATTTGGGTGGATTACACCTTAGAGTGGTAAGGGTCTTGAAGATCTTCATTCTTATTGTAGATTTATTTTTGTGCATGTGACGAGTTAACTTCTATTTTCATGCCTTTTTAACCCTATGAGCCACTGTTGGTGTTTTTATTTAATTTCGATGTTGGGAAGGGAAAATTGGGTAGAGTTCATCACCACGAGCATACTTCAGGTGCTTGAGTGTTATCCTTTTGGTGATCAAGTGCCCTCATCACCTTGAATCTTAGTTGCCCAAGTGCCTGGTTAGACTGTCTATAGTATAGCTATGAAAAGTGAGAGTAATGTTCACAGACTCTTTCGAGTTTCAAATAATTCCAGAGGGATTAAAATAAGTTTCACACTCCCCTCAGTGACGTGTATCCTTTGAAATCATTTCCTTGATACCAAAAAAATCTACTATCTACCATTTCCTTCTTCAATCATAAAGATTTTCTTGGGTGCCATTTTTTAAGGTTGTTACTCATCCTCTGCCTACAGTGGATTTTAAGCATTCCATTATACCTTCTAGTTGTTCTTATGATGCAAGAGCACCGCCAACTCATCAAGCGAGCCAACACATCAAGCGGAGATCAGCTGGATAAACAAACCCAAATTTATGAAGTTCTTTGGGATTGTAGCACAAGTCTTCAATGAACCATTTATGAAAGAGCGCCTTTTGTATATTGTATCAGACTTCAAGCCATACGCTCTTGTCTGAAGTAGATAGGAGGCATTTAATAGATTTAATGCTGGTAGATAGTATTTTAAGTCTAGATTTGATAGTTAGAGTTTGAGAGGGAAAACGGATATAGACACCCTCATTCTGCATTGTAATATTATCAACCCAAGAGAAGAGAAGATAAAGCAGATAATATTGTATAAAGGACACCCATGTACAGGCATTTGAATTAATAGAAGGAAGCTTTGATTCAAGCTCATGGTTTGTGTTGTTTTCTCTGTGAATTGATGTTAGGCTTAGGAATGTTTGCTTTCTTGTAGGCATTTGCTTTGTATATGCTGTGTATGTGATTTCATGTTTCAAACTGAAGTCTGAAAGGGAGAGAGAGTGAGGTTCAAATGTTTCTCTATCTGAGCCAGGAGATTCCTACAAGGTGTGCAGTTGAATTCATCCGCAAAGAGTGCGTTGATGTAGGATTAGTAGTATAACTTTTGTTCTCATTCGCCCAAAAGTTGATTTGGGTTGTGCGCAGTCTGAAGCCGAAGTCTCAGTTGTGAATCTGAGCCAAGGGAATCAAAGACTGTTGCTGCAAGAGTTGCACAGATTTGAAGGGATTCAACACTTGAGAGTTGTTGAATGATTACCGCAAGGAGCGCGTGCAAGTCCCTCGGAAAGAATCAGAGTGGAAAAGCTCAGGAGGTATAGCACCTTCGTGATATCATCAAAGAAGAGCACTGGGTTCTTGCGCCGTGAAAGGTTTTGAGCCAGAGTTGCAAGTGCATGCACAAAGATCTCTTTTTTCTAAGAGATTGTGAAAGATGGAGAAAGCTCAGGAGGAGTAAGGCCTTCGAAATTATCGAAAGGTTGCGCAGAAGATTTCCGTACTAAGAATTCCTCAAGAAGGGAGGAAGGAAATCGACTGTCAGGATTCACAGAGGAAATTTGCGAAATCCTGTCAGCCGTTAGATCTCAGGAAGATGCGCCAGGGTTAATCCCTAGCAAGAAGAGGTGGATTCCTGAAGGAATTCATCGGGATATTTGATTCATCGGGGTTTTTCTAAGCAAGAGGATCGAGACCTCGTGGTTCTCAAAATCCTGAGAAAGGATCCTAGCCATTGATCTCGGCAGGAAACGTGTTAGACATGAGGACAAGAGTCGGGATTTAACCCATCGGGGATTCCAGGAGGGAAGGAATCATTATAGCAGGAATCATGATTCACGATTTTCCGATAGGATCAGAACCGTCCATCGGTAGGGATACGTGGCAGGAGATCCCAAGGAATCGGGGATTGAGGAATCTGGGTTTTCAAAGACATGGGACTCGCACAATTGGAAGTTGTGATATGCGATTTCCCGATCACTACAAGAGTGTGGACCATAGGCGCTCGAGCAGAGGATAGGTGGCATTGAGAAGCAGTATCCCGATAACCACAGGGTAGCATGTGGACCCACAAGAGTGAGTGGAAGACAGGTGGAAGACACCAGAGATCTCGCAAACTCGGAGCTCCCAGGGTGAAAGCTCAAAAATTGGGAGTTTCAAGTCATGAGGACGTGAGGTTGCGAAAGCTCGATAGGAGAGTATCGGTGTTTCGGTACCTTGGGCATCGAGAGTTGGAAGCCTGAGGACTTGGTGTCACGGGTAGCAAAGTCGCGATTGTGCGAGGCTGTGAGAGAGAAAAAGGCCCGATAAAGGGGGGATGAGGTCAGCGTTGACTGAACCATCAGGATTTGGGGATCCATGAGGGTCGTGGATCACGACAGCAACAGTGACGATATCCCGATGGGGAAGTTCCCAATAGGAGAAGGGAAGCATAGGTTAATATTCATCGGGGTCCGGGGATTGTGAGACCCGATCCTGTGCTTTCAAGACTCGCAATATTGCGAGGTCCAATTTCCCGACCGGATAAGGGAGATCATAAGGAGAGTCCTGTGGGTGTTGGAAAGTCCCGATAAGGGATTTGAAGAGCATTTTATCTCTTCAGGCCAAAATGAAGAGAAGGTCCTGTGGGAGCGGACGTGCTCTGGGTGGCACATTTGCATCAAGTGGTATCAGAGCGAGAAAATTTCTCTGTTTTCTGTAGCAGAGAAGAAAAGAAGAATTCACCATGCCACCGAGGAGAGAAATACAATCACCTGATCCAGAGGATAGGGGAAACCAGAGAGGAAGAGGGAGACAAGCACAGAATCCAGAAATGGAGAGGCAAATACGTGATCTCTGAGCGAGATTAGAAGATATGGAAGCAGCGTAGAGATGCACAGCCAGTGCTGGAGATCTGAGTGACTCCGAAGGTGAATTTGAAGTTGAACAACAAGGAGAAGTTGCAGCCGAAGATGCAGCCAATGAGTGATTAACTAAAGCTATCACCCAGATGAGTTCAAGGACAAAGATGGACATTCCAACTTATGCAAGAAATCTGGATGCAGAAGAGCTTCTAGATTGGATTAGAGCTCTTCACACTTACTTCGATTATGAAGACATCGAAGAAGATAAAAAGGTTAGGCATGCTGTCACAAAATTGAAGGGACACGCAACATTATGGTGGGACAAGCTTCAAGCAGACAGACGTTCCAAAGGAAAGCAAAAGATTAAGAGATGGGATCGAATGATTGCGAAGATGAAGGCAAAATTCATCCCGAGGGATTATCAAATCACACTGTTCAGAAGAATGCAGAACCTGAGATAGAAGATGATGACAGTAAAGGAGTATACTGAGGAATTTTACAAGCTCAATATCAGAGCAGGTCATCGGGAGAGTGATGATGAAAAAGTTGCCAGGTATATGAATGGCTTGAGATACGATATCCAGAATGAGATGAGTATGACAACCATCAGAATGGTGGAGGATGCGTATCAGATGGCGTTGAAAGATGAGGAAAAGATAAGCCGTAAGCCAGCACAGTGAGGCCGAGGTAGGAGCCAACCAAAAGGTAAGTCAGTTGCTCAAGATAGGTTCTAGAAGTCTAAGGACGACTGGAAGAAGCCTCAAATGAAAAAAGAAAGAGGTGAAAGTTCACAGCGAGGCCAACACACTGAACAACGAAGGAAGCGTACAAAACAGGGTGGAGGATACGTTGATAATAACACATTTCCTTGTACCATAGGTAGAGGAAGAGGCCAAGGTGGATTCGTCACATGCTACACGTGTGGAAAGAATGGACACAAGGCAGTTGATTGTCCAAATAGGAAGAAGGATGGAGGAGAAGCTCATATCGCCAAGGCACAGAGGCGAAATGCTGAGGCAGAAGACGCAGAAGAAGGAAGGTCACTAATGATGCACAAGGTTCTCTTAACACCCGAGAAGGAGGTGGAGGACACAGCTCAAAGAAATAGACTTTTCAGAACCACATGCAAGACCAAAGATAGGAAGTGCAAGGTTATCGTGGATAGAGGTAGCATAGATAATCTCGTTTCAACCGAGATGGTGGAGAAACTAGAATTGGAGACGACTGATCATCCGAGTCCATACAAAGTTTCATGGCTATAGAAGGGAAATCAGGTAAATGTCACCAAACAATGCTTAGTTGACATCAATATATGAGGATATAATGATAAAATACTCTGTGATGTTATTCCTATGGATGTATGTCATTTATTACTAGGCAGACCATGGTAGTATGAAAGGAACGTAATTCATGATGGGAAGATGAATATGTATACTTTGGAGAAGAATGGAAGGACACATATGCTACTTCCAATTAAATAAGTAAAACTAGAACCGAGGAATACTGTACTTCTCATGAGTGGGAAGGAACTTCTGGAAAAAGTAAAGAGGAAGGAAGATCCACAATTCTTTGTGGTTAGGAAACCCAGAATTATTTTGACCAGCACAAGAGTGGATGATTTGCCGAAAGAGATTCAGGAACTGCTGGAAGAGTTCGTTGACATTGTGGTAGACTAATTACCTCATTCATTGCCACCGATGAGGAGTGTGATTCATCATATAGACCTCATACCAGGAGCCAGTTTGCCAAACAAAGCCACGTACAGGTTGACGTTGTAGGAGAATGAAGAAGTTAAAAGGTAAGTACAGGAACTATTGGATAAAGGACTGATCAGGGAAAGTTTAAGTTCGTGTGTCGTTCCAACAGTACTGAGTCCAAAGAAAGATGGAGGTTGGAGAATGTGCACTGATTCCATAGCCATTAACAAGATAACCATCAGGTACAGGTTTCCATTGCCATGGATGGATGACTTGATGGACTACTTAAGTGGAGCTAAATTTTTTTCAAAGGTTGATTTGAAAAGCGGATACCATCAGATTCGCATGAGGGAAGGCGATGAGTGGAAGAAAACCTTCAAGACAAACAAATGGTTGTATGAATGGCTAGTCATGTTGTTTGGCTTGACAAATGCACCAAGTACCTTCATGAGGTTAATGAATGAAGTGCTGAAGGAATTCATTGGTAAGTTTGTCATTGTTTATCTGGATGACATATTGATTTTCAGTAAGACAAAAGAAGAGCATCTGAAGCATTTAGTTGCAGTAATGAGGAAGCTACAACAAGAGAAGTTGTTGATCAACATGAGGAAATCTTCATTTATGAAGACAAAACTCATTTACTTGGGGTTTGTCATATCGGCAAATGAATTGAAGATGGATCCAAGTAAAGTGGAGGTAATTAAAAATTGTCCATCACTGAGAAATATTTTCGAGGTGAGGAGTTTCCATGGAATGGCTAGTTTCTACCAAAAATTCATTAGGAATTTCAGTGGGATTAGCACAGCAATGATGGATACTGTCAAGAAAAGACAGAAATCTTTTCATTGGACTGAAGAGGTAGAGAAGAGCTTCAATCTATTGAAGCAGAAGATCACGGAACAACCGGTGTTGGTATTGTCGGATTTCCATAAGACATTTTAGGTGAAATGTGATGCGAGTGGGTACACCATAGGAGCGGTCTTGAGTCAGGAAGACAGACCAATTGCGTATTTCAGTGAGAATATGGATGAAGCAAAGCTGAAATACTCCATGTATGATAAATAATTTTATGCTATCATATAGGCGTTGAAGAAATGGAGGCATTACTTGATCCCAAAAGAATTTGTTTTGTATAGTGATAATCATGCATTACAGTTTGTGACTCAACAGGAGAAGCTGAATCAGAAACATGCTAAATGGGTAGAGTATATGCAAAATTTTACATTTGTAATTAAGCACATTTCAGGTACTGCTAACAAAGTGGTTGATGCTTTGAGCAGGAAGTGTTTGTTACTACAGGATTTCTGAGTCAAGACATTGGGTTTTGAAAATCTTAAGGACATGTATGCAGGTGATGCAGATTGTGCAGAGGCATATGAAGCAACTGAGAATCCATTTCTCAGAGACAGAATCCCATGGATAGATTACATGATCCAAAATGGACTGTTGTTCATAGGAAATCAGTTATGCATTCCAACTTGCTCCATGAGGGAGAATCTATTAAAAGAAAAGCACAATGGAGGCTTGGCAGGGCATTTTGGCCACGAGAAGACATTTGTAAAGCTGAGCGAAGCATACTTTTGGCCAGGAATGTGGTCGGAAGTCAAGAAGTTTTTTGACAAATGTAGAATTTTCCAGCATTCAAAGGGCAGGAAGAAGAATGCGAGATTCTATCAATCATTACCCATACCCGAGAAGCCGTGGGATGAAATCAGCATGGATTTTGTATTGGGGTTGCCTAGGACGCAAAGAGGACATGATTCGATCTTTGTGGTGGTTGACAAGTTTTCCAAAATGGCACATTTTATCCCATGTCAGAAGACCAGCGATGTGACTCATATCACAAATTTGTTTTTCAAAGAGGTAGTTAGACTTCATGGTTTACCCAGAAGCATAGTATCGGACATGGATACGAAATTCATTGGACATTTCTGGAGGACACTCTGGAAGAAGATGGGAACTAACTTGATGTTTAGTTCTGCCTATCATCCTCAGACGGATGGACAAATAGAGGTAGTCAATAGAAGTGTGGGAGACTTATTAAGAAGATTGGTGACAGAGCACCATGGCAGTTGGGACAATGTGTTGCCACAGACAGAGTTTGCTTACAACGATTCAGTGAACAGGAGCATAGGCAAAATCCCATTTGAGATTTTATATGGTAGGCAGCCAAGAGGGGTATCTGAACTGAGGTATTCAGAGCAGGTAATGACTAATAGCACAAATGCTGAAGAATTCGCAGAGGCGATGGAAGAACTTCACAGCAGGGTGAAGGAGCGATTGCTGGAATCAAACCGAGAATATAAACGCAGAGTGGATCAACATTGGAGACAACTTCAGTTTGAAGTTGGTGATCTAGTTCTGGCACATCTGAGAAAGGAAAGGTTCCCAAGGGGAACATACAATAAGCTAAAAATGAAGAAAATTGGGCCATGCAGAGTCCTGAAGAAGTTGGAAGAAAACGCTTATGAAATTGAGTTTCCAGATGAGATCAGAATATCTCCCACATTCAATGTCTCAGAATTATATCCATATAAGGTTGAGGAAGCGGGAGCTAGAAGTGATGAATATCTAGAGGTCCAGTGGTAGAAGCAGATGCCGATTGCAGAAAAGCCACAGATGGAGCATATACTTGATAAAAGGGTAAGCAAAAAGACCAGACGAAAGCAATACTTCTAGTATCTGGTCAAATGGAAGAACCATCCAGTGGAAGATGCCAACTGGGAGACTGAAACAATGATTCAAAAGCATGGACAGACCGTGTAGGATCTCAGGGACAGGAGCCCATGAAAGTTTTATAGCCGAGGAGTATGATGCAGGAGCACCGCCAACTCATCAAGCGAGCCAGCACATCAAGCAGAGATCAGCTGGATAAACAAACCCAAATTTATGAAGTGCTTTGGGATTGTAGCGCAAGTCTTCAATGAACCATTTATGAAAGAGCGCCTTTTGTATATTGTATCAGACCTCGAGCCATACGCTCTTGTCTGTAGTAGATAGGAGGCATTTAATAGATTTAATGCTGGTAGATAGGATTTTAAGTCTATATTTGATAGTTAGAGTTTGAGAGGGAAAATGGATATAGACACCCTCATTGTGAATTGTAATATTATCAACCCAGGAGAAGAGAAGAGAAAGCAGAGAATATTGTATGAAGGACACCCATGTACAGGCATTTGAATTAATAGAAGGAAGCTTTGATTCAAGATCATGGTTTGTGTTGTTTTCTCTATGTATTGATGTTATGCTTAGGAATGTTTGCTTTCTTGTATGCATTTGCTTTGTATATGCTGTGCATGTGATTTCATGTTTCAAACTGAAGTCTGAAAGGGAGAGAGAGTGAGGTTCAATTGTTTCTCTATCTGAGCCAGGAGATTCCTGCAAGGTGTGCAGTTGAATTCATCCACAAAGAGTGCGTTGATGTAGGCTCAGTAGTCTAACTTTTGTTCTCATTCACCCAGAAGTTTATTTGGGTTGTTTATGCCATGCAAGGAGTGCGCAGGCTAAAGCTGAAGTCTCAGTTGTGAATCTGAGCCAAGGGAATCAAAGATTTCTACTGCAGAAGTTGTGCAGAGTCAAAGGGATACAACACTTAAGAGTTGTTGAATGATTGCCGCGAGGAGCGCGTGCAAGTCCCTCAGAAAGAATCAAAGTGGAAAAGCTCAGGAGGTATAGCACCTTCGTGATATTGTCAAAGGAGAGCATCAGGTTCTTGCACCGTGAAAGGTTTCGAGCCAGAGCTGCAAGTGCGTGCACAAAGATCTCTTTTTTCTAAGAGATTGTGAAAGCTGGAGAAAGCTCAGGAGAAGTAAGGCCTTCGAAATTATCGAAAGGCTGCACAGAATATTTCCGTACTTAGAAGTCCTCAAGAAGGGAGGAAGGAAATCGACGGTCAGGATTCGCAGAGGAAATTTGGGAAATCCTGTCAGCCATTAGATCTCAGGAAGATGCACCAAGGTTAAGACCTAGCAAGTAGAGGCGGAGTCCCGAAGGAATTCATCGGGATATTTGATTCATCGGGGTTTTTCTAAGCAAGAGGATCGAGACCTCGTGGTTCTCAAAATCCTGAGAAAGGATCCTAGCCATTGATCTCGGTAGGACACATGTCAGACATGAGGACAAGAGTCGGGATGTAACCCATCGAGGATTCCAGGAGGGAAGGAATCGTTATAGCAGGAATCGTGATTCGCGATTTCCCGACGGGATCAAAACCGTCCATCAGTAGGGATACGTGGCAGGAGATCCCAAGGAGTCGGGGATCGAGGAATCGAGGTTTTCAAAGACAGGAGACTCACACAACTGGAAGTCGCGATACGCGATTTCCCGATCACTACAGGAGTGTGGACCATAGGCGCTCAAGCAGAGGATAGGTGGCATCGAGAAGCAGTATCCCGATAACCACAGGGTATCATGTGGACCGACAAGAGTGAGTGGAAGATAGGTGGCAAACACCGGAGATCTCGTGAACTCGGAGCTCGCAGGGTGAAAGCACAAAACTTGGGAGTTTCAAGTCATGAGGATGCAAGGTTGCAAAATCTCGACATGAGAGTAGCAGCGTTTCGGTACCTCAGGAATCGAGAGTTGGAAGCCCGAGTACTTGGTGTCATGAGTAGTGAAGTCGCGATTGTGCAAGGATGCGAGAGAGAGAAAAAGGCCCGATAAAGGGGGGATGAGGTCAACGTTGACTGAACCATCGGGATTCGGGGATCCATGAGGGTCGTGGATCATGGCAACAACAGTGTCGATATCCTGATGGGGAAGTTCCCGATAGGAGCAGGGAAGCATAGGTTAAGATTCATCAGGGTCCGGGGATTGTGAGACCCGATCCTGTGCTTTCAGGACTCGCGATCTTGCGAGATCCGATTTCTCGACCGGATAAGGGAGATCATAAGGAGAGTCATGTGGGTGTTGGAAAGTCCCGATAAGGGATTTGAAGAGCGTTTCAGCTCTTCGGGCCGAAAGGAAGAGAAGGTCCTGTGGGAGAAGACATGCTCTAGGTGGCGCATTTGCGTCATCTTCACATGTATACAGTTATATGGGTTTGAGTGTCTGATGCAAATAGCCTGAATTCTAGGTTGTTTCCCAAGGGAAAAAATGTGGCTTCTTTGAGGGAATCCCATTTGTATCCATTACTATTGATGACACAGTGAGCTATAATAGGAAATTTGTTGAAGTTTTGATGTTGTTGCATCTATTTAAATTGAATTTTAGCCTGAATCAGGTCCTTTGGCCAAAAGATTTAGAGTGAGTTTCCTGATGATGTAGTCGGGAACGAGATTTGCCTCCAACCAATGCAGGAATACTCTCACAGATACGTTGTATGCAACATTCATTATTCCCCCTGGTTGTTGGGTCTCCATCATTATATATTATATATATATATATATATATATATATATATTGTTTTTGATTAATATATCAATGCTTATTTTTATTTTTTTATTTTTTGCAGATATGTAGAGTAGATTAAGGAAGGAAAGTTGTCTAATAGAAAGTATAGTCAGAGCAGCTCAGCTGGATTGTAGATGAAGAGGTTGAAAACATTGCAGACCATGTTGGCACAAAGACAAAATCCCAGTGTTGTGGGTGGTGAAGCCCAGGTTTCATTTTTGAAACCGGGCTCTGATACCATGTGTAGAGACTATAAAATACAAAATTTAATTCAATTTAGCATACAATTCTTTCTCATACAAAAATAATTCATTCGACGACATATGAGCATATAATATTCGACAAAAACAAAAATCTATCTACAGCATGAAATAACTCAGCAACTCATAAATTAAAATATTTGCTTCTGATGCTAAATTATGTTGCTCCGTTGGTCCAATGCTAAAGTTGAAACTGTGTCAAACACTGCCCAAAACCGTGTTTTCTTCCCTGCCAGCTAGGAGTAGTATATCTGGCTCCCTAGCTCCAGGATACCTTAATAATATCCTATCCCCCATGCCCAAAACCCCTAGCAAACCAGTGCCCCCTACTTCCGATTCACCAAAATCAAACTCCTCAAAATGCTTCCTACCTCCCCCCCAAAAAAAAGAATCCCCTTCCATAAGAATCTTCCCCGTCATATTCCCCCTTCACCGACTCTTCCCCCCTTCATTAATTTCCTTATCCCTTTATTTATTATCTTATCCCCCTCTTTAATGTCTTATCCCTTTCATTAATATCTTATCCCTATATTTAATATCTTATCCCCTTATTTAATGTTTCTTTCCCCCCCCCTCCCCCTGTATACGTAAATCATTAATACATTAAACTATTAACCCCTTTAATTCTTTACTCAATTAATTAAAGAGTCAATTAATAATTAATTAATCATTGACAGATATGGACAAATAATTAATAATAATTAATTAGTTAATATTATTTAAGAAACAATAAAGAGGGCACGGTCATACAACACCACAGTCCCACTATACACTCGTGAAGAGCTGCAAGCAACCACCACCATAGTCATTTGCTAGGGCATGGNAGTTAATATTATTTAAGAAACAATAAAGAGGGCATGGTCATACACCACCACAGTCCCACTATACACTCGTGAAGAGCTGCAAGCAACCACCACCATAGTCATTTTCTAGGGCATGGTCATACACCACCACAATCCCACTATACAGTCGGGTTTAGAGCTACAAGAAACCACCACCACTATACACTCGCACACATAGGAGGAGGCTAGGGCATGGGAGGAGTCTATGGAAGGGGGAGAAGGAGGAGAAGGGGGGAGAGGCGCACGGGAAGAGGGCACGTGGGAGGAGGCTAGGGCAGATGAATTTGCAGAGGAGGGAACATGGATTTGTAGAGGAGGAGGGCACATAGTTTTTCACCGGAGGAGGGCACACGACCAGAGGAAATGGTTTGACTTATTTCTCCTATCTCTTGAGTGTGCATGCTAATTGTTAGATGAAATGCTTGATAGAAATTCTTGATAGAATGTTTTATGAAATGATTGATAAAATGCTTGATGAAATGCTAATTCATCCTTTTAAAATTCTCCAATCGTACCCTTAGCAGTAGGCTCGCCATTGGTTTAAACCTCCTAAGTCACTTCACAAACCCTTAACTATAGAACCTTTTCCATATTCCTCCCTTGTTCATCTATTGGATCTCTCCCTTGTCAAAAATTTTCATTAGATATCCTTCCATCATGTAAAGTCTCCTTTCTACACCATACATTTCTAGAGAAAGGTTTTGTATAGTTTTTTATCATGTGTCCATAATAATAACATTAGACACAATGAAATGGGATTTTTCTATGGTCCAAAAGTTGGGAAAACTTTGTCTCCCACCAAAATATCCACAACATCTTCCATGTCCTTGGCCATCTCTACCTGAACCAAAACACAAGTGACCATCCAATAAGATTTAGTCAATAAGGAGAGATCCACCTCTAGAACTCTTCCAATAGAATCACCTGAAGCTTTGATTTCCTTCTTTAACGAGAACTCAATAGGTAGTCCCAACAATTTGACCTATATTGGATCTTTTATATAGGGAATTTATCTAGGCTCAAAATAAATAGACCGAGAAATAAAAGACAATTATTCCATTTCATAAAACCATTGGCCCTTTGATATATTTAATGTATCCTCTTCACTTATAAAAATAAACCCAATCTAACCCTTAGAAA
>JZKD02S2227908.1:0-12807 GCA_000966675.3 Picea glauca
GTTTTCTTCCCCTAGAGGGTTTCCCAGGATAAATGTTGTGTCTCTTGTGAATGTGTATTTCTTAGTGATCTTGTTCTTATGATGCTCTTATCTATTGAAATGAAAAGAACTATAACAATGGCATAAACATTAACATGGTATCAGAGCCAACCTCAGGGAAGCATATTTTGCAAGAGGAAAAACGTCACTGCTACCGTACCTAAAAATTAGGGTTTTGCAAAAGTGAATCTTTTCAGCTCCCTAACCACCTAGAAATTTGCGCCCTCCCCCAAGGATCATTTTGGCACTTAGAACACACCTTTTCAGTGGCTAGATCTCCTAGAAAGTGAAACCCTAGTTTCACAAAGAACTAGAAAACCAGAGTACCAGAAGTACCAGAACCACCAGAACCACCAGTCCAGAAATCCACAGATCAAGTTTGAGGGGGTAAAAGTTGGATTTTCGAAATTCTGACTGCACCAGCTAACTGGCCTCAGCTCAGCGCATCTATCCCCTGGATCAGAATTTCAAAATTCAAAGTTTGAAAAATTAGGGTTTCCTCATAAAACCCTAAAGTTGCAGATGCAGTTGCAGTCTCAGAACTAGTTGCAGTTGTAGTACCAGTTGAAGTTGCAGCCATAGAACCAATTGCAATCACCCTTGAAATTTTCTCAAGAGTTGGCAATGATTACCGCTCCTACCAGATGGAGCCACTACCTGCAAATGCTATCAAAGGTATGTACTTACATATGTTTAATGGTTAATTCCTAAAGAGTATTTGTAGGAGAAGGGATCTCTTGCCATAGATCCAGAAGAATCTCAAGATCCAACACATTCAAAGGAATGTTGCAACCTAGGTGTGATTATTCTAATATACATCTATTTGTTATGAAATTATCTTGATCAAAGTTGCATTTTGAAGCTATGATCAAATTATTAGAAGAATCAAAAGTTGATCATAGAGATTATCCTCTAACCTAACCTTTTGTCAAGCTAGCATATTGTCTTAGTACAGAAGACAGGTTGAAGAAAGCACTCGTCACTTGAGTGAAGGAGACCTGGAAGAAAAGAAAGCACTCATTCTTGAGGGAAAGGCTCCAGGTTTGATTAATCAATATTCAAAGGTACACATGACAAGTTGATGACTACAGTTGAGACAACAGTCTTTGTAAAGTATTATACTTGATAGCATGTGAGAATATAGAGGTAAATACTTTGCCTGATACAACTAACACCTCCTCTAGGAGAAACCTCGTGTGTTAGTTCCAAGTTTCCATGGAAGAATGCTTGGTCACAACACTATGAGAGTGTTGACCTCATTTCGTATTGTATTCCTTACCTTTAATATTTTCTTTAGATAAATTATAAGTGATATCTCTAAAGGAGCTACTGTGATGATTGTTTGTGCTATTGCTTTATATTACCAAGAAGGATATTATTCTTGCTTGTTGTTTTGTTGAACTTGCTCCAGGTCACATGAGGAAGCTATAACAAAGGTTGCAAAGGGAAACGTGCTAAAGGAGAGACCGTAAATGAAGTAATAATCATTGGAAGAGAAGAAGGTGACTTGCATAATTTATAGGGTCACTCATAAGCTACCATGACCCACGCCATTGAAGAATCTTGGCATCGAAGATTATATCACTTCAACTACAAGGTGCTACCATACATATGCAAAGAGGTCACAGGTTTACCAGAACTCAAAGGTGATCATGAAGGCATATGCAATGGATGTGCACAAGGGAATAACATCAAGAACCCATTTCTGAAGAGGGGCAGCCAGACAGAAGGAGTCCCAGAACTCATCCATTCAGATGTGTGTGGCCCAATGCCATCATCCTCCATTAATGGGTATATATACTATGTATCATTCCTTAATGATTATTCTCGTAAAATACCTAGATATATTTGAAGTGTTCAAGAATATCAAGGAATTCAAAGCCTTGATAAGAGAACCCTTCTGTAAGGAAGATTAAGATACTCAGGTCAGATAATGGAGGAGAATATACCTCAGAAGAGCTCGTGAACTTCTGCAAAGATGTTGGGATAAAGATGCCCAACAAAATGGTGTAGTTGAACAGAAGAAAAAAACCATGCTGGAAGTGGTGAAGATAAAGATCTTCCTATGTGCTTATGGGCACAAGCAGCAATGACAGTTGTTTATGTGTAGAACTAATTGCCCCATAGTGCACTTGGGCTCAAGACACTAGAAGAGATGTTCACCGGAAAGAATCTAGAGGTAAGCCATCTCAAAATATTTGGTTGTCCAGTGTTTATTCATATACCAAAAGAGAAAAGAAACAAGATGGAACCCTCTGGAAAGAAGGGAATATTTGCGGGATACTGTGAGGTCTCCAAGACCTTCAGAATCTACATACCTGGTCACCACCATATTGAAATCAATAGGGACGTGACCATTGATGAAGAAGCAACACTTAAGAAATCAAGAAGATGCCAGCTTGAAGAAGTATATGAAGAGGAACCTGTAAATCCCAGGATTGAAAAATCAATGAGGGAGGTTCCCAGAGCTGTAGAACAAGTGAGGGAAGTCGTAACTTCCCCTGATGAGGAACTTCTAGAAGACCATGATATAGTAGAAGTTCAAGAACCTCCTCAAATGACCTTCTCCCATAAAAGAAAGCCTTCTTGGGCAAGAGAGCTTATTCAAGATGGAGAGAAGTATGTTGTTCTAGAAGGAACCTTGAGACAGGTGAAAATACCAAAGCCATTCTCTAATTACACGGCTTTGATATGTGATCTCCCAGATGAACTCCTAGACAAAGAGCCTACCTGCTCTAAAGAATCCATTCAAAGAAAAGAATGGGTAGATGCCATGACAGAGGAATACCAATCCATAATGAAGAATGAAGTATGGGAAATAGTTCCTAGATCGAAGAATAAATATGGGGTATCCTACAGATGGCTAAAACATGCTGCTAATGGAAGTATTGAGAAGTATAAAGAAATATTTTTCGCTCGTGGCTTTTCCCAGAAGGAAGGCATTGACTGTGAAGAGACATTCGCTCCTGTAGCTAGATTCACTTCGATCAGGACCATCATAGCTCTTGCAGCTAAGATGAAGTGGAAGTTGCACTAGATGGACGTGAAGACAGCTTTCCTAAACGATGTCACCGAAGAGGAAGTGTATATAGAGCAACCCCAAGGATTTGAGGTTGAAGACAGGAAGTCTCATGTCTGCAGATTGAAGAAAGCCTTATATAGATTGAAGCAAGATCCCAGATCTTGGTATGGCCGTATAGACAGTTTCTTGACGAGCTTAGGCTTTACCAAGAGTAAAGAAGACTCAAATCTCTACTTCAAAATTATGGATAATGAGCCAATAATCTTAGTGCTATATGTGGATGACTTATTCTTAACTGGAGAAGAAAAGCTCATCACTGAATGTAAAAAGAGACTTGTTGTAGAATTTGAAATGAAAGACCTTTGCCTGATGTGTTACTTCTTAGGTCTTGAGGTATGACAAAGTCCAGAAAGGATCTTCCTTAATCAAGGGAAGTACACGGTTGAAATCTTAAAGAGATTCGACATGCTAGAATGCAAGTCCATGAATACACCCATGGAAGCGAAGCTGAAGCTGTTGGTCGATACTTCGTCAGATTTGATTGATGCCACACTGTACAGACAGATTATTGGATTGTTGATGTACCTAACAAACACCAGACCAGACATTTGTTTTGCAATGAACACCTTGAGTTAGTTTCTGGTAGAGCCCAGACGTGTTCACCTAGTGGCTGCAAAACATGTGATGAGGAACCTTAAAGGTACAATGGATTATGGTCTCAGCTATGATGGAGATCATGACTTCACATTGAGTGGATATACTGATGTAGACTGGGCAGGAAGCATTGCAGACAGAAAAATCACTTCTAGATGTTGTTTCAGTTTGGGATCAACCATGATCTCATAGCAGAGTAGGAAACAATCTAGTATTGCTCTCAGCACAGCGGAAGCAGAGTACATTGCTGCATGTTCTGCCAGCTGCGAAGCTATATGGCTTCGAAAGTTGCTGACAGGCCTATTTGACTTGGAGATGAGAGCAAATGTGATTCTATGTGACAACTAGATATTCATAAAGATGACAGAGAATCATGTATTCCAAGACATGTTGAAGCACATAGAGATTCTCTATCATTTCATCCGTGACATGGTACAGAGAGGAGCCTTGAAGCTCCAGTACATTAGCACGGATGAACAGATTGTTGATGTGTTGACCAAACCTCTATCTCATGTAAAGTTTGAACACTTTCGAGATAAGCTTGGTATAGTCCGAAAGGACCCTCCCTGAAAGGGGCAGTATATATTTATTCCTTTCTTCTGACCTAGTTGTTAGACGTAAATCAAGATGAGTCATGGTTCTGACCTCGCTGTTAGACGTAAATCATTACGTTGTGTGTTCCTTGCTTCTGACCTAGTTGTTAGACGTAAATAAAGATGATTCATGCTTATGACCTCGTTGTTAGAGGTAAATCATGACGTTGTGTGTTCCTTGCTTCTGACCTAGTTGTTAGATGTAAAGAAAGATGAGTCATGCTTCTTACCTCGCTGCTAGACATAAAGCATGACGATGTGATTCCTTGCTTCTTACCTAGTTGTTAGATGTAAATAAAGATGATTCCTCGCTTCTGACTTGGTTGTTAGACATAAATAGAGATTTTGATGTGTTCGTTGCTTCTGACCTCATTGTTAGACGTAAAGCAAGATGAGTCATGGTTCTGACCTCGTTGTTAGACGTAAAGCATGACGTTGTGATTCCTCGCTTCTGACCTAGTTGTTAGACGTAAAGTGGGATGATGATGATTCCTTGCTTTTGACCTCGTTGTTAGACGTAAAGAAAGATGAGTCATGCTTCTGACCTCGCTGTTAGACGTAAAGCATGACGTTCTGATTCCTCACTTCTGACCTAGTTGTTAGATGTAAAGCGAGATGATGATGATTCCTTGCTTCTGACCTCATTGTTAGACGTAAACCAAGATGAGTCATGCTTTTGACCTCGTTGTTAGACGTAAAGCATGACATTGTGATTCCTTGCTTTTGACCTAGTTGTTAGACGTAAAGCGAGATGATGATATTCCTTGCTTCTGACCTAGTTGTTAGATGTAAAGAAAGATGTGACTGACACTGAGCTACCAGCTTCACAGCTGTGACATTGAGCAAGTGTAGTACTGCCAACCTAGTGATGTGATGAGGTATCATTTTTTACTGATACATATTTGATGCATATGATGATAGCATTCTTTCGAGAATGATGATGTTGCCGATGAAGAAAACTTCTGATGACTTGTAAATATGCTAGCCAATGTTTCAAGATGATATTGACGATACTATCCTCTTGATGCCACTGATGATGCAGACCTCTCTTTCCTGATGCTGATGAAGAATACCCTTCTTGTTAAGGGGGAGTGTTGAAATAATTTAACTGCAAAGAGTATTCTTATTATTATTGTTATTTTATTCATAAGGATTAATCCCCATTGTGGATTAATCATCTCGGTTATTGTAATAGGACCAAATCCCCTTTTGCGGATTGGTCAACAGACAATTATAACAGACAAAATAAGAAGTTGGCCCTACAAGTTAATTTAGAGACCCTGAAATATAATAAAGGTGGGTTTACCCACCCAGATTGAGAAGTCGGCCCTGTCAGTGAAGAGACACTTCATACATGCTAGAACTTGTATAAATACAGGAGGCTAGTGCCTCATTTGATCACAACTCACTTGCTCATTAACTTATGAGGCAAGTTGCAATTACCAGTTGGAGAGAGGAGAAGAAGAGTGGTGCATCTCTTGGAGAGGACTATCTGTATTGGTTTGAGTTATCTCTTGAACATTGTATAAGATATTTATGATAAGGAAGTTTTCGCTAGGTTTTCTTCCCCTAGAGGGTTTCCCAAGATAAATGGTGTGTCTCTTGTGAATGTGTATTTCTTAGTGATCTTGTTCTTATGATTCTCTTATCTATTGAAATGCAAAGAACTATAATAATGGCATAAACATTAACAGGTAGTAGACCCCAACAAGATTAGATCCATTATGGAATGGCCTACCCCAAAAGATGTATCCCATATTAGGTCTTTCATGGGCTTAGTAGGATACTATAGAAGGTTCATAAAAGGGTTTTCCAAGATTGGTTGTTCAATCACTGCCATTCATAAAAAGGGGACTAAATTCATTTGGACGTTAAAATGTGAAGAAATATTTTAGGAACTGAAATACCTCCTGACCCATGCCCCCGTGCTAAAGATTGTGGACCAGGATGATGATTTCCTTGTGTGTACAGATGCCTGCAAGGAAGGACTCAGAGGAGTCCTTATGCAAGAAGGATGTGTAATTTTCTATACATCCCAGAAATTAAATGAGAATGAGATCAATTATGTGACCCATGACCTAGAGTTGGCTACCATAGTACATGCTTTAAAAATGTGGAGACACTACCTCCTAAGTAGAATATTTGTGCTTATGACAGATCATTTTGGATTAAGGCACCTATTTGATCAACCAAAACTCAATGCCAGGCAAGCGAGGTGGATGGCTCTCCTAAGTGATTTCGATTTTGAAATCAAACATATTAAACGAATGGAAAATAGGGTGGTCAATGCCCTTAGCATAAGTATAAAAACAATTCAGCTAGTAGCAGTAATCACCTACAAAACGAATGTCAGGGAGAGAATCAGAAATGCACAAGAGACAGATGCATTCTTTAATACCGTGACCTCATACTTAAGGAAAGAGCCTATAGGGATGATGTATGAAGGCTACCAAATGCTTGAGGAAGGGATGTTGACTTACAGAAACAAATTGTATATTATGAACTATGACAACTTGAAGAGGTTCATAATGGATGAACTGCATAAGAGACCATATATTGGTCACCCGGGATATCAGAAGATGATCACGACCACTAGGAAACAATTCTATTGGCCTGGGTTAAAAAAATACATAGCTAACTATCTAGCTAAGTGCCTAGAATGTCATCAAGTTAAGGAAGATCACCGACATCCAGCCAGATTATTACAGCCCCTACCGATCCCAGAATTGAAATTGGAAACCATCTCCATGGATTTCATCACCGGATTACCAAAGTCAACCAAGAAAAATGATGCCATCATGATCGTGGTGGAAAAACTAAGTAAGTGTTCCCATTTCATCCCTGTCAAGTCAACTTGCAAGGTAGTAGATATTGCCAACATCTTCATGAAGCATATATTCATACCGCATGGCATGCCTAAGGAAATTATATCTGAGAGAGATACCAAATTCCCTTCAAAATTTTGGAAATCCCTAATGGTTGGTTTTGAGACTAAATTGTCATTCAGCACAGCCTATCACCCTCAAATTGATGGACAGACAAAAAGAGTAAACCAAATAGTAGAGGACATGCTAAGGATGCACGTAATTCATCAACCTAAGAAGTGGGAAGACTATCTACCATTGGTAGAGTTTGCCTACAACAACGGTTATCAGGAATCCTTGAAGATGAGCCCCTTTTAAGCCCTCTATGGTAGACAGTGCAAGATCCCAATTCGATGGAGTAATCCAATGGACAAAATTACAATTGGACTCGACATGTTGAAAGAAATGGAACATCAAGTAGTACAGATAAGGCAAAATCTAAAAATTGCTCAGGACCGACATAAAAGTTATGCCAACAGAAAGAGAACTCCCCGAGAGTTCAAAGCCAGAGACCATGTCTATCTCAAAGTTAGACCCTAGAAGAGTTCCCTGAGAATGGGAGCCTGTGCCAAGTTGGCACCTCAGTATTGTGGAMTCTTTGAAGTCCTAGATAGAGTGGGACMTGTAGCCTATAGAATAGCACTTCCTCCCATAGTRAAGGCACATAATGTTTCCCATATTTCATTATTAAAGAAATATGTACATGATGTTAACCATATAATTGAYTGGTYTGTGATCCAGGTGGAACTRGAGGGAGAATTCCTGCCAGAACCCCAATGCATACTAGACAGGAAGGAAACATCACTCAGGAACCAAATTGTTGCACAKGTTAAGGTGCAATGGAAACACTTTGGCCCRGATGAGGCTAYGTGGGAAATGGAAGATGCCATGAGGCAGGCATTTCTRATTTTTTTTACTTCTGTACATACATATCATGATGATAGATACAACATMGAGGRTGATTATTCCTTTAAGGGGGAGGGAATTTTAACACCCTATTTCCCCTAGTCTGTAAATATAACTATATGGAYCGAGGAACTATGTAAAACTTAAAACTRTGAATGTTTGATTTGATGGACCTTGTGTAGAAGGTCGATGAATGTAAATTTTGATTATTGTAACAGGAAATGTTATGTGTTGCATGACTTTYGAGAGAGGGGATGTGATAAGAAAGAGAGACCACGATTKCTAATGAAATGTGGTGGAGGGGACYTGGAATGGTTGCATTAACCTCCATCGAAACAGTACCATGTTGGAGTTCATTTTACTCAKATCAAAACAAACCTCTGACCAKGAGTGAATTCCCATCAGGCTGGTAGGTGGGAAGGGCCTCCTCAAGAGTTAATGAGGGATGGGGMAGACTTCCCATCAGTATGGCTTCCAGACCTGACCACGGGTGGGGGGATTTGAGCCACACACAACCTTGYCGAGGGAGGCAAGAAGGGAAGTGTGGTGGACAGAGGTAACAKCCTGCRAAGAGTGCAGAGATGGGAGCAGAGCTCTTGGGTTCGAGGAAGGATCGAAAGTGAACAAGMAAGTTCTGATCACAGGGAATAGGGAGACAGAGAGAGGTGAAGGAGAGTAACCTTCACCCTTACCTATTCYTRTATGGGGAGAAGGAGAGTAGCCTTYRTCCCTAACTTCCACTGAGTAGGAAGTAAGAGATTGAATCTYAGAGCATCGTGGCCTAAGMTTGGGGGTGGCKAGTGATAAATCGATTGGGARTGATTGAGCCTATGGTTTGGTGGAARCGAKCACCCCTCTYAGCAKTYGCTTCACGCTTTATGGTTCTGATAAGTTTTTGTATGCCTTGAACTCTAAATTGGAAATAATGGATGCATGYTTGTTTTTGTATGCCTATAAATGGTTTYTRCATTGAATGATTAAATTAAGAGTATGCTTTCATCCTTGAGAACTTCTACATCTTMTTGATTTCCCTTATGTTCTAGTTAAATTCCTCAAAATCACCTTCCCAGGGAATTGCATCCCTGTCCTAAAGTCGAGTGAGTAATTCCYTGATTGCARAGRTCGAATCCCGCAATCAMTRTGAGGATGGAGTCTATTAATCTCAGGAGAGGTAGTGYAGATATGMAAAGGCTCTTTGTGAGGCAAGAACAGACTAAGAACCACCTAAATTCTAGACTAAATGAAGGAGCGCAATGCTCTTAATCCTCCAGAACTGACAAATCTCAGGAAGGATAGTGAGATTTAGGTACCGAAAGGGAATATCCTTTCATTTGGTAGGTGAGTGGATGAGATCCGTTTGGGAGGATCCAAGGTCTATCATGACCACTAGATTTGAAGAAGGAGAGGAGGCATTAATGCCTCATCTACTTCAGTTTTCGCAAGTTCTCACAACGAAAGAGTCACAGGTTGGCGCGACTAAACTTCTGAAACCAGATGTTGCGATATGATCTGGACCGATAGATCGAGGAAGGTTGTGCATCATCGATCCGAAGCGAACAGATTAACACAAGGGGTATGTGGGAATTCAAAATTCCCTAAGGACCCAGTTGTGAAGGAGAAGATCTGGTTCGTTGAAATCCACGTTTAGATAGCGAGAAGTGAGCGCAGGAGGAAAACGGATCTGAGTCATCAAATGTGAAGTGCATGAACCAACAGTCGTTGGATCCGGGGGAAGGCGCACAAGACAAGTTATGATTTGATCGTGGTCATCCATTAAGAAGGACATGTGGTGAGATATCATCATTTCGCTAACTCACAGAGAAAGAAGGTCAAATATCATAACTGTTCGAACTCGCGATATGCGAAATCGGGATTTGATCGTGGTCGTCCATTAAGGAGGACACGTGGCAAGATCTCAGAATTTCGCTAACTCGCAAAGAAAGAAGGTCAAAGAGCATAACTGTTCGAACTCACAATATGCAAAATCGTGATTTGATCATGGTCGTCCATTAAGGAGGACACGTGGCGAGATCTTAGCATTTTCCTGACTCGCAAAGAAAGGAGATCAAAGAGAATAACCATTCGAAATTGTGATGTGCAAAATCGTGATTTGATCGTGGTCGTCCATTAAAGAGGACACGTGGAGAGATCTCATCATTTCTTTGACTCACAGAGCAAGAAGATCAAAGCTCATAACCGTTCAAACTCGCGATATGTGATAACACGATTTGATCATGGTCGTCCATTAAGGAGGACACCTGGCAAGATCTCAGCATTTCGTTGACTCGCAGGTTAGAAAATTCAAAGAGGGAAGTCGTGAGAACTCGCGATATGCAAAGTTTCAATGCACCTTGGAGTTAGGATATTGTTCGTAGTAAATGGTCACATGGATGGAGGCCAAAGGATGGAGCTAACGGTTGTTAATCCCCTTTCAGAATTCGGGAGTTGGAGGAGTTGGGGCGCCTTGCATCGAAAGTTCTAAAGTCACGAAACGTGATGTGCCATTTAGGTTAAGCCTATGGTCGCGGGTAGTGGTCACGTGGAGAAGGATAAGTGAAGAGCTATCATGCTCTAGGCCCCTATCAGATTTCATAGATTGGGAAAGTCAGGGTAACTCACATGTAGAATACCTGACATGCAAAGTTTGAAAATGCCTTTTGGGTAGGCGGGTGTTCACAGCCCATGGCCGCGTGAGAGAAACTCGCGCCTGGAACTTAATCACGCAAACTGAGTCACAAAAGGAGTTAACACCCGACACTCTGAGTTTTCACTATAGGGCGAAGGGGAAGGCCGCGCATGCCCTTAAACTTGCACTAAGAAACCGAAAGGTTCTGCGTTTAACTATAGAATGAGACCATCCAGTCTTAGAGACTTGTTTGGCCTTAGAATTTGAGATTTTGTCCCTTGAGAAAAGCAAAAAAATTATTCGTCGTCGTGAGTGTGTTACAGATCTATATCACTATGAATAGCTCATGAATCAATTAAAATAGCAATAGGTTGATCATTGATGTCACCTTCCACTTTAATCATATGATATTGAAATTCAGCTTGATTGTTGTCGAGGGTTGTGTAGATCCTTTGCATGCTCATTCTCATGTCCTCAACTGTATCATATTGTTGTACATTGTGATCAATCCTCACCATTTCACCTCTATAAGGGAAATCTCTTTACATGTGATCTCCCTCACAACCCCAACATTTAATAGGTTGCTTCCTTGGTATTTTCCCCAAAGTTTTTATCATTCTAGACTCATTTGGAGTTGGTTGTCCTTGATGATTATTTATGAAGAATGATGGCTTCTTCCCCTTCTTCCTTTGCTCCATCTTACCTTTATTATTATTTTCCAAAGCCTTTCAGAAAGTTGGTATTCATGTATGTTGATCATAGAGGAACTTGGGTCTCCTTATTGTTTCCTACAATGTCTTGGGATCATCATATTGTATCTTATCACTGAATATTGATGGAAACCCACTTAGGAATCTTTGAATATTGACTTGTTCATCCTTGATGAATTCAAGATACTTCAACAATTATAAAAATATTCTCTCATACTTGTCCATGGTCATACTCTCAAGCTTGAGTTCAAATAACACCTTCATCTTCCTATCATATTAACGCCTTGTCAAGTATTTATTTTGAAAATGCTTTTTAAACTGCCTCCAAGTGATCTTGTTCTCATCAATGTGTTGTACTTATACAAACTGATCCCACCACATTTATGTTTTTCCCTTCAACTAATAAATTGCAATTATTCCCTCTTCCTGTGAGGAGTAATTATGTAACTGAAAATTATTTCTTATCTTTCTTGTGCTCACCATCAAAGGTAATAGGTTTGATCTTATTCATTTTTCCTTGTATCTCATTTACCCAGACCTTTTCTTATGCTTTCTGACAGGAGAAAAGATACAACCACTCACTTCTCTCTTAACTGAGTGACTTGGTGAGTGGTTATGATGTCTATCAACACTTCTATATTCTCTTATTTTATCATGAGATATGTGGTTGTTTTACTTGTTTGAATATTTTCCCTTATCCACTTTCTCCTCTATTTTGTCCAAGCTCTGCAACAATCTAATGTTGATGCCATATTTCTTCTCTTTAGCTTTCATCAGTCTTTCATTATCATCCTTATAACTCAGTACATCCCTCTATAATCTCTTTATAGTATCCACCAAATTCATGATCTCCTCCTTTCCTTATTCATCCCATTTTATTATGTCCTAGTATTACCCATGTTGACACACAACATAGTTACCAACTTAATGAGAACTCTACAGAGTTCTCATTTTGGGGGGGGGTCAAGATTTTTACCCCATGTTTAAAAATGGTACTAACAGTAGCACCCCCCTCCCTTTTAGGTGGTTTTTTGATATTTTAAATTTTTTGATACATAAGGTGTCCACTTTTGTTTTTAAATACTTGTTTTTTCATTTATTTTCAAATTGTTCAATTTGTTTTTCTTAACGGTGTTTTTTCATCTATTTTCAAACTTTTTTATTTCTTTTTTTGTTCAATGGTGTTTTTAATCATATTTCCATCCTTCATCCAATGTTAAAAATGTTGTACACCATTATTTTTTTTAAATTAAGAATTTTCATATAATTATATGTCCTTAATTAATTTATTGTTCCATAATTTTTAAATATAGTGGAAACTATCATTTTTAACACATTTTTTTTACCTTTACTTCAATACATAGAAAATAACTGTACTTAAATAACAGTATTT
>JZKD02S2227919.1:0-11734 GCA_000966675.3 Picea glauca
CTCGCCCCCCCTCTCTCTCTACCCTTCTCTCTCTCCCACCACTCTATCTCTCTTTCATTCACTCTCTCTCACTTTCTCCCCTTCTCTCCTTCTCCCTCTCTATCCTCCCTCTACCACTCTCTCCATCCATATATTTCTCTCCCTTATCCCTCTCTCTTATTTCCACTCGCTCTCTCTGTCTCTCTCTCTCTCTCTCTCTCTATAATTATTTCCGTCTCTCATTTCCCTCTCCTTATATACCCAACTCTTCCTTCTCTCTCTCTCTCTCTCTCTCTCTCTCTCTCTCTCTCTCTCTATAGGCCCCTTTTGTTAGGGACCTAACCTGTCACGTAGGTAGAATAATATATTCTGATGTAATAAAGGTCAATATTAATAAGGCCTAGCAATAAGGAAGAATAAGTCAAATGTAAGAAGACCTAATATAATCTTCTGCTTCTAGAAGGATCTTCCTCTAGATGGTTCTTTTTATAGCCATATTTAGTATAAATATGAGTCGAGGGTATGATAACTTTTGTCTTGGATATTATTGTAATAGAGCTCTGCTCGACTGGAGGTTTCCCCCTTGAAGAGGCAAGTGAACATTGCTCTAAGTAATCAAAGTTCTCTTCCTAGTGTTATTATGGTATCATTTTGGTATTATTCTGGTGTTGTTCTGGTTATATTGTTGTTCATCTGCCATTTCTATCATTTTATTTTTGTTCTGCATACTGTTTATATCTGGAATATTACAAGTGGTATTAGAGCACTTTTCTTGGCAGAAAATTGTGGGTTAATTTTTTTCAGGGTAGAGACGTATTCTGACGTCTTTAAGCTACAAATATCTGCCATTATGTGCAAAATCCCACAGTCAGGGATTCATAAATGTAGTAAATACAAGTGGTAATTAAGAGCACATATGTTGGCCACCCTTATAACCCCTTTTGGTACCCCTTCGAGTGGTAGTGCATCAGGCAACACCTGTATACGGATCTGCCTACATTTCCTGAAGCCCTCTTTAGATAAATCGATTGGTTTCCTGACTTCTATAGTGCCACTAAGAAAAACACTCAGGAAGATACTCTCTAGTACTTGGGTAGTCGGGTAATACGACCAAGGGAATAGTCTAGCCTCCTTATTTTGTGCCCTGAGATATTGGGCCGAGTACTACTGTTGGACCCCGCACGTATATCAAAGAGTTATAGCATAGGGACAACCCTTGTCTGTAGAACCCTTGAATACCTGACCCTTGGGGATGGAAACAAAAAAAAAAACAGACAAGATNTCTCTCTCTCTCTCTCTCTCTCTCTATAGGCCCCTTTTGTTAGGGACCTAACCTGTCACGTAGGTAGAATAATATATTCTGATGTAATAAAGGCCAATATTAATAAGGCCTATCAATAAGGAAGAATAAGTCGAATGTAAGAAGACCTAATATAATCTTCCGCTTCTAGAAGGATATTCCTCTAGATGGTTCTTTTTATAGCCATATTTAGTATAAATATGAGTCGAGGGTATGATAACTTTTTTCTTGGGTATTATTGTAATAGAGCTCTGCTTGACTGGAGGTTTTCCCCTTGAAGAGGCAAGTGAACATTGCTCTAAGTAATCAAAGAGCTCTTCCTGGTGTTATTATGGTATCATTTTGGTATTATTCTAGTGTTGTTCTGGTTATATTGTTGTTCATCTTCCATTTCTATCATTTTATTTTTGTTCTACATACTGTTTATATCTGGAATATTACAAGTGGTATTAGAGCACTTTTCTTGGCAGAAAATTGTGGGTTAATTTTTTTCAGGGTAGAGACGTATTCTGACGTCTTTAAGCTAAAAAGATCTGTCATTATGTGCAAAATCCCACAGTCAGGGATTCATAAATGTAGTAAATACAAGTGGTACTTAAGAGCACATATGTTGGCCACTCTTATAACCCCTGTTGGTACCCCTTCGAGTGGTAGTGCATCAGACAACACCTGTATACGGATCTGCCTACATTTCCTGAAGCCCTCTTTAGATAAATCGATTGGTTGCCTAAATTCTATAGTTCCACTGAGAAAAACACTCAGGAAGATACTCTCTAGTACTTGGGTAGTCAGGTAATACGGCCAAGGGAATAGTCTAGCCTCATTATTTTGTGCCCTGAGATATTGAGCCGAGTACTATTGTTGGACCCCGCACGTATATGACAGAGTTATAGCATAGGGAAAACCCTTGTCTGTAGAACCCTTGAATACCTAACCCTTGGGGACGGAAACAAAAAAACAAAACAGACAAGATCTATTGCCACACAACTGTGTGTGAGTTGCAAAATCACTACACATTTCTTCTTGCTTAAGCATTTGGGCATTTCATCACTACAATATTCTTCAGACCAGAGTATAACTCTGTAGGTGTAAAAAAAAAAAAGTCTGGATTTTGTTGCACCATTATTTGAGACCTATTCCATTGGATTTATCTCTTCTCCCTTATCAAATTCATACCTATCATTTTTCAGCAAATATTTTGACCCCACCTGCCCCTTTTCGGTTCACTCATCATCATGGCCCATACTCGTAGCCAAGACTTGGAAGCTTGATTCAATACCTTGCAATATAATTTCACAGAGACCCAACAAGAAGTGATACAACTCAGTTCCAATATTGACACCATCAATAAAAACATGCATTCCTCCATCGTCGCCTCAATCGAGGAACTCAAAGAAGACCTCAAACAAGAAATTACTACCCATCTTGAATCTATCGCTTCGATGATCTGAACCAAGATACATATCCATGCAGATCCCCCTTTATCTGAACAACCTTTGTATATTGAATCTAAAACTTCCTCTCATTTCCATAATTTTCAGCACCATCATTTTCAACGTGACCTGCTCCTTCCATGTGTGGATGTGACCAATTTTAATGGATCGGATCCCATTGGTTGGGTAAGTCAAATGGAACATTATTTCTCTTTGTATGACATTACAAATGATTTGGCCAAACTCCATTATGGTGTTCTCCATCTAGATCAAGAACGCTGGCAATGGTGGCAATGCATAAAAATTTCTCGTCAAGGGTATGTTGCAGGGACACACTTTGTGGCAGATCTTTATGATCACTTTAACACAGAAACCAACCATTTAGGCCATTTGACAAAGTTGAAACAATCTGGCATAGTGGAAGACTTTATAACTTCCTTTGAGTGACTGTATTTTCATATAGAGGGCATGTCTGATGCTTTTTTCCGAGAATGTTTTATCATTGGCCTCAAGGATGAGATTCATTCTCATGTCCTTATGGCTCGGCCTCAGAGTTGGGTGCAGTACACTAAAAGAGATAAGGAAGCACAACATGTTGTCTCTTCTCAAAAACATAAACCCTCCTTTATTGCTCTCACTAAACTAGTAAATCCCACTCCTCCTTCTACTCCACTAAAGATCCAAAAATTCTCCAGGGCCGAAACAACTGAATGCAAACTAAAAGGCCTTTGTTATAATTGTGATGAAAAATATTTTCCGGGACATAAGTGTAAAGAACAAAATCTTTTTATGGCCATCTCGAAGGATGTTGAAGCTTCCCTTATGTCTGTGTCACTTGGACCCACTGACATAACCCCTCCATTAGACCCTCCTGGAGTAGAACCGGTCATTTACCTAAATGCTCTCATTGGCTTCTCTGCTCCCCAATCCCTCAATATAATTGGCTACATCAAGCATAGGAAGGTCATCGTTCTTGTTGATAGTGGAAGCACCCATAATTTTATTCATCACCGCATTGTCCAAGAAACTAATTGCTATATCCTTGCAGTCAATAATTTCCAAATCATGATTGCCAATGGTGGGTCCGTGAAATGTGGAGGGTGTTTTGAAAATGTGTGTCTCCAAATTGGTGACTACCAGCTGAAATATCATATGTTTTCTATCGACATGAGCGGTTGTGACATTGTGTTGGGTGCAGAATGTCTAACAACTTTGGGTCCCATTCTCATGGATTTTAAGGAATTAACCATGCAATTTGACCAGGAGGTACAACAATATAAGTTCCAAGGAATCACCGTCGATTCCCCTAAGATCGTTAGTTCCCATCGCATGGAAAATCTTCTCAAAAAGGTCATTCTGGTGTCATTGCCCAACTCTATGTCATACAAGCAACTGAGACACCCTTTGTGCCGTAGGACCTCCAATCCATCCTCTCTAAACATCAAGTGGTTTTTTCCACTCCCCAGGGACTCCCTCCTTCTCATGGTGTTCATTACCACTCCCCTCCCCTTGCCCTAGGTATCCTTCCTCCTAATATATGTCCCTATCGTTACCCCTTTTCCCAAAAAAATGAAATTGAGAAAATGGTTCAAGAATTGCTTAATGCGGGTGTTGTCTGCCCTAGTACGATCCCCTACTCTTCTCCCATGGTCATGGTCATGAATAAATAAGGTTATTGGTGCATGTGTCGTGACTTTTGCGCCCTAAACAAGCTCACCATTAAAGAGGAATTTCCCATTCCTGTCATTGATGACCTCTTGGATTAATTGAGTGGTGCCCAGTTTTTTACTAAAATTGATCTTTGTTCTAGCTACCAACAGATCCGTATGAAAGAGGAAGACATTCCTAAGACTTCCTTTAGAACTCATGAGGGCCACTATGAGTTTTTGGTCATGTCCTTTGGATTGTGTAATGCTCCCTCCACTTTCCAAAGCCTCATGATTCATGTCTTTCGTCCTTTTCTCCGTCATTTTGTCTTAGTTTTCTTTGATGATATCCTCATCTATAGAAAAACCTGGACAAACCATATTTCTCATGTGGATCGAGTTCTCCATCTACTCTCTTAGAATGAACTTTTCTTGAAACAATCTAAATGTGCTTTTGGCACCTCGGAAGTCGAGTACTTGGGTCATCTTGTTGGCAAGGATAGCATGAGGGTGGATCCTAAAAAGATTGAAGCTATGAAAGACTGGCCTCACCCAAAGACTCTCAAAAGATTGTGTGGATTTCTGGTCTAAACAGGTTATTATCACAAGTTTGTTATGAATTATGGAAAGATTACGGCACCTCTCATTGCACTCCTTAAAAAGAATTCTTTCACTTGGACGCCAACAACTGCTTAGGATTTTCAAACCTTGAAGATGGCCATGTGCACCACTCCAGTCTTGGCCCTTCCTCATTTCACAAAGACCTTTGTCCTGGAATGTGATTCCTCAGGGAAAGGAATTGGCATTGTCCTTATACAAGAGGGTCGACCTTTGGCCTTTAACACCAAACAACTTTCTAAACAAAATTTAGGAAAATCAATATATGAAGAGGAAATGTTGGTTATTCTTCATGTTGTTGATCTTTTACACCCTTATCTATTGGGACAATGCTTCCAAATTAAGACAGATCATCAAAGCCTCAATTATTTTCTGGAATAACGTATTTCATCCCCAGAGCAACAAAAATGGTTGACTAATCTCTTTGGATATGATTATGAGATCATTTACAAGAAAGGATAAGACAATGTGGTTGCGGATGCACTTTCCCAAAAATATGAAGATGAAGGGTCCCTTTTTTCTCTCTCCTTCATTGTACCAGATTGGCTCCAAGTCATTCGCCAGGAATGACTACAAGATCCAAAAAGTTCACATCTTATACAACAATTGCAGTCCAATTCTCTAGTTTCCCCAAGGTACTCTTGGCTCCATGATGAGCTTCACTGCAAAGGCCGTTTGTATTTAAGTAAATAGTCAAAAATTAAATCCACGATACTTTCTGAGCTTCATGCTACATCCATAGTTGGGCATTCCAGGTTTACCAAAGCCTATGACAAGGTCAAATGTTCTTTTTTCTGGGATACTATGAAATAGGATGTTCATAATTTTGTGGTTGAATGTGATGTGCATCAACGCAACAAGGGAGAAACAGTCAAATCTCCTGGAACACTACAACCGCTTTCGATTCCACGTGCTATTTGGTGGGATATATCTATGGATTTTATTATAGGCTTACCTAAATCGGGCAATAAATCAGTCATCATGGTGGTATTTGATCACGTTTCCAAGTATAATCATTTATGTGCTCTTCAACACCCACTTACAACATCCACTATGGCTCAAATTTTCATGGATCAAGTCTTCAAGCTTCATAGCATGTCACATTCTATTGTTTTTTATTGCGACTCATCTTTCACTAGCAATTTTTGGCAAGAACTGTTCAAGATACAAGGAACCCAACTGCATCTCAACACAACTTATCATCCCCAGACTGATGGTCAAACTGAAGTTAGGGTCCTAACCCACACATAGGTAGAACAATATATTCAGATGTAATAAAGGTCAATATTAATAAGGCCTTTCAATAATATAGAATAAGGCAGATGTAAGAAGACCTAATAGAAGCTTCTACTTCTAGACGTATCTTCCTCTAGATACTTGTTTTTAGTATAAATAGGAGTCGAGGGTATGAGAACCCTATCTTGGATATTATTGTAATAGAGCTCTACTCAACTGGAGGTTTCCCCCTTGAAGAGGCCCATGAACATTTCTTTCAGATTCAAAGTGTTATTTCTATTATTATTCTTATATCATTTCAGTGTTATTGTGGTGAATGTTCTAGCTATATTGTTGTTATTCTGCCATTACTAGCATTTTATTTTTGTTCTGCATACATTTTATATCTGGTATATTACAAGTGGTATCAGATCACTTTCCTCGGTAGAAAGTGTGGGTTAAATTTTGTTTCAGGGTAGATATGTATTCCAGCATCTTTAATCCACAGAGTTCTATCATTACGCGCATAAACCCGCGATTGAGGGATTCATACACATAGAAAATACAAGTGGTACTTAAGCGCACATCTGTTGGCCACCCTTGTAACCCATGTTGGTACCCCTTCGAGTAGTAGCGCATCAGACAACACATGTGTACGGATCGACCTAGATTACCTAAATCCCTCTTTAGATAAACCGATCGGATGTCTGACTACTATAGTGTCACTGAGAACAACACTCAGGAAGATACTCTCTAGTACCTGGGTAGTCGGGTAGTATGGCTAAGGGTACGGTCTATCCTCCTTAGTTAGTTCCTTGAGATATTGGGCCGAGTACTATTGTTGGATCCCAAACATATATTAGAGAGCTATATCATAGGGAAAACCCTTGTCTGTAGAACCCTTGAATACCTAACCCTTGGGGACAAAAACATAAACAAATTAAAACAGACAAGATCTATTGCTGTGCAACTGTGTTTGGGTTGCCAAGTAAATACACATTTCTTTCTAGTTAATCATTTGGGAATTTCCTCTCTGAAGTATTCTTCAGACCAGAGTATAACTCTATAAAAAAAAAAAAAGTCTGGAATTTTTTTCAACATTATTTCAAACCTATTCCATTGGATTCATCTCTTCACCCATATCACATTCATCCATATCATTTTTTCGGAAAATTGTTTTTACCCCGCCCGCCCCTTTTCAGTTCCCCCATCCTCATGGCCAATACTCGTATCCAAGACTTGGAAGCTCGCTTCAAAACCTTGCAATTTGATCTCATTGAGACCCAAAAAGAAGTGAAACAACTCAGTGTTAATTTCGCCGCCATCAATACAACCATGCAGTCCTCAATGGGCGAAATCAAACAAGACCTCACCACCTAGCTTGAATCAGTCTTTTCGGCACTCTGCACCAAACTGCATATCCCTACATATAACCCTTCGTCTTCCTCACTCCCACATACTAAAGGTGACCATTCCTCTCATTCCCATACCTTGCAGAACCATCACTTTCAACGTGACCTATGCCTTCCATGGGTGGATGTGACCAAATTTGATGGCTCGGACCCCACTGGTTGGGTAACCCAAACAGAACGTTACTTCTCTTTATACAGCATTACAGATGACTTGGCCAAACTTCGGTATGGTGTTCTCCATCTAGATCAATAACGTTGGCAATGGTGGCAATGGAGAAAAAATTCTCGTCAAGGGTATATTGCTTGGACACAATTTGTGGCAGAAATTTATGAACGCTTTGACACTGACACCAACCATTTGGGACATTTGACAAAGCTGAAACAATTAGGAATGGTGGAAGACTTTATAGCTTCCTTTGAGCGCCTGGATTTTAGAAAAGAGGGCATGTCTGATGCCTTTTTCTGAGAGTGTTTTATCAGCGGCCTCAAGGATGAAATTCGGGCCCATGTCCTCATGGCTCGACCTGAGAGTTGGGTGGAGGCTACCACAAGAGCTAAAGAAGCACAACAGGTTGTATCTTCTCAAAACCGCAAACCCTCCTTCATCCCTCGCCCTAAACTAGTAAATCCCACTACTCCCTCTGCTCCACTAAAGATCCAAAAATTGACCCAGGATGAAATGGTTGAACGCCAACTCAAAGGCCTTTGTTACAACTGTGATGACAAATATTTCATGGGCCACAAGTGTAAAGAACAAAATATTTTTATGGCCATCTCCGAGGAGATTTCGGAAGAAGATGAAGAAACTCCCTCTAAGTCTAAATCACCTGAATCCACTGACATAACCCCTCCCTCAGACCCTCCCGAAGTAGAACCAGTCATTTCCCTCAATGCTCTCACTGGCTTATCCGCTCCCCAAACCCTCGAGCTAATCGGCTACATCAAGCATCAGAAGGTCATCATTTTGGTTGATAGTGGCAGCACCCATAATTTTTATTCATCGCCACATTGCCCAAGAAACTCATTGCTATATCCATGCCATCAATAATTTCCAAATCATGATTGCCAATGGTGGTTCCATGAAATGTGGAGGGCGTTGTGAAAATTTGTGTCTCCAAATTGGTGACCACCACCTGAAATGCCATATGTTTTCTATCGACATGGGAGATTGTGACATTGTGTTGGGTGCAGACTGGCTAAGGACTTTGGGTCCCATTCTCATGGATTTTAAAGACTTAACCATGCAATTCGACTAGGAGGGCCACCAGTATAAGTTCCAAGGAATCACCGTCGGTTCACCTGAGATCATTAGTTCCCATCGCATGGAAAAGATGCTCAAAAAGGGTCATTCTGGTGTTATCACCCAACTCCATGCCATACAAGCAATAGAGAAACCCTCGGTACTGCAAGACCTCCAAGCCATCCTTTATAAACATCAATTGGTATTTTCCACTCCCCAAGGCCTCCCTCCTTCCCGTGGTGTTCATGATCATTCCATTCCCCTTGTACTAGGAAGCCTTCCTCCCAATATCCGTCTGTATCATCACCCCTTTTCCACAAAAAATGAAATTGAGAAAATGGTCCAAGAAATCCTTAATGCAGGTCTTATCTGCCCTAGTGCGATCCTCTATTTGTCTCCTTTTTTCATGCTCCTGAAGAAAGAAGGTTCTTGGCAAATGTGTCTTGACTTCCGTGCCCTCAACCAACTTACCATCAAAGACAAATTCCCCATTCCTGTCATTGATGACCTCCTGGGTGAATTCAGTGGCACCCAATTCTTCACTAAAATGGATCTTCATTCGGGCTACCACTAGAGATGTATGAAAGAGGCATATATTCCCAAGACTTCCTTTAGAGCTCATGAGGGCCACTATGAGTTTTTGGTCATGCCCTTTGGCTTATGTAATCTCCCCTCCACCTTCCAAATTCTTATGAATAATGTCTTCCATCCTTTTCTCCGCCATTTTGTCTTTACTTTCTTTGATGATATCCTCATCTATAGAAAAACTTGGACATACCATTTTTCTCATGTGGATCGAGTTATCCATCTACTCTCTCAGCACCAACTTTTCCTGAAACAGTCTAAATGTGATTTTGGCACCTCATAAGTAGAATACTTGGGTCATCTGGTTGGCAAAGATGGCATTAGAGTGGATCCTAAAAAGATTGAATCTATGCAATATTGGCCTCACCCAAAGACTCTTAAGAGCTTGCATGGATTTCTAGGCTTAACAGGGTATTATCGCAAGTTTGTTAAGAATTATGGGAAGATTGCAGCACCTTTCAATGCTCTCCTAAAAAATAACTCTTTCACTTGGACTCCAGCCGTTGCTCAAGCTTTTAAAACCTTCACGATGTCCATGTGCACCACTCCAATCCTCACCCTTTGATCTGGATTTATGTAGGAACACAATGAAATACATAAATACACATAAACGCAGAGATGCAGCGGAAATAAGACTTCATTTCATTAATAACAAATGACTGAAATATGCTTACAGACAAAATGGAAATAAACTAGCTAGGGTGTTGGTAGCTTATCTCTGAGAAGAAATGTGGCTGCTACTCACATCCATGAGAAGATGATTACAATGAGGCTCTAGAGGCCTTTTTACAATAGATGAGAATGACAAAAGTCATAGACATCCAAAAACCTAACCCTAGGAAATGAAGCGCCAAAAGTCATGTGGGCCCCGTTTGGGTAAGTTAGTACATCAACTTCCCGTGGTCGTAACTTTTGCATACGATCTTCGTTTTAGGCGTGTGATAGCTCGTTGGAAAGGTATCGTCGAGGAGATTCATTTTGGGGGATAAATTATGCCTTTATATATCATTGAGAACCTATATCTAAAAAAACCTTCATTTAGGCCCTCAAAATGGCCCCGTAAGTTAAAACCTGCTAAAAATAGTAAATTGCCAAAATTCAGAAAACTATTTTGAGCCAGTCGAAAAAGGTGGGTGGCCACCGATATCCACCTGGATCACCCTTCTTGATTTCACAAATACCTTTGTGTTGGAATGTGATGCCTCAGGGAAAGGAATTGGTGTTGTCCTTATGCAAGAGTGTCGACCTTTGGCCTTTACCAACAAGAAACTATCTGAAAGAAAGATAGGAAAATCCATATATGAAAATTAAATGTTGGCTATTCTGCATGCCATGGATCTATGGCGTCCTTATCTATTAGGGAAATGGTTCCAAATTAAGACAGACCATCAAAGCCTCAAGTATTTTCTGGAACAACGCATTTCCTCCCCAGAACAACAAAAATGGGTGACTAAACTCTTTGGATATGATTATGAGATAATTTATAAGAAAGGAAAAGACAATGTGGTTGTGGATGCACTTTCCCAAAAATATGAAGATGAAGGATCCCTCTTTTCTCTTTCATTCATTGTACCATATTGGCTCCAAGCCATTCGCCAGGAATGACTACAAGATCCCAAAAGTCCGTAGTTGATCCAGCAATTGCAGTCCAATGCTACAACTTTCCCAGGGTACTCTTGGCTCCATGAGGAACTTCGATACAAAGGCCATTTGTATTTAAGTAAACAATCAAATCTTAAATCCATGGTACTTTCTGAGCTTCATGCTGAACCCACAACAGGGCACTCTGGGTTCACCAAAACCTATGATAGGGTCAAACGTTGCTTTCTATGGGATGGTATGAAACATGACATTCATAATTTTGTAGATGAATGTGACATGTGTCAACGAAACAAGGGAGAAACAATCAAATCGTTGAGCACACTACAACTGCTCCCAATTCCACCTGGTATTTGGAAGGATATCTCTATGGATTTTATTACCGACTTACCCAAATCGGGAAATAAATTCGTCATCATGGTGGTTGTTGATTGCCTTTCCAAGTATGCTCATTTATGCACCCTTCAACACCCATTTATAGCATCCACGGTGGCTCAAATATTCATGTATCATGTCTTCAAGCTTCATGACATGCCACACTCTATTGTTTCTGATCGCGACCCAAATTTCAAAAGAAATTTTTGGCAAGAACTGTTCAAGATACAAGGCACATAATTGCATCCCAGCACAACTTATCATCCCCAGACTGATGGCCAAATGGAAGTTGTCAACAAGTGTTTGGAAACATATTTGAGGTGTTTTTCCTC
>JZKD02S2227963.1:14186-26027 GCA_000966675.3 Picea glauca
AGTGGAGGAGCCTGAGAAGGACGAAACTATGAAGAATGTATAGATGAAGATGAAGCCCCTACTGCTGGAGTCCTAAACAGGGGGACCAAGGACAGGGTAGTAGCTGGGGGTGGCATCTCAGCATGATCATCATCATCAAAAAGAGCATTCTCCAATTTTTCTAAAAGCATTACCCCATCCTCCAAATTATCCTCCTCTGGATGGATGTCCCAACGCTTCAAGTTTTTATCCTCCTTTGCCTCCTCTCAGTAATGGGACAACAATCGCAAGTTGTAATGAACATAAACCAAGCTCTCTGCCCGGCTTGCATTCAACCTATTTCTTTTGACGTTGTGGATGAAACTGTAGGTGCTCCAACACCTCTCACACCTCTCTGCAGAAGAAGTGTTCACCACCTGTGAAAGCACCCGTGTTGCCAAACATTGCAGCTGTGGGGTGCCACCACCATAAAAGTTCCACCACGCAAGAGAACTCAAATTCCCTCGACCTCTTAAGGCATGGTTGGTCCCAAAGGCACCTTGGCATGGTTGGTCCCAAAGGCACCTTGGCCAAGCATGTACTGGCTCAATTGTTGTCGTATCTTATCACACTCCTCCTCGTTCAGGACCAATTTGTCTAATGATTTCATATAACCTACAACAATTATAATTATCACAAATAGAAATGAATTATGAATATAAACCATAAGTAGAAAATTAAATTGAACATAAACCATAAGTAGAAATTATTATAAATAAATTGTTTGAAAAAATTTCTCAGGAAGCTTGGCTGAAGCGTTCAGGAAGCTTGGTGGAAGTGTTCAGGAAGCGAGCTTCCGAATTTTGGAAGCGAGCTTCCGGGTGCAAAGCTTCCTGATTGGCAGGAAGCGCATTATTGAACCCCGAAGCACGCTTCCGAAATCCAAAAGCGCGCTTCCTAGCCAGCTTCCTGAGCGAACTCGCTCCGAGCGAGCTTCCGAGGCCGGAGCAAGGGGGGGCTGCTTCCGGTAACCCTGAGCAGCACGTATTCAACTTGACTCTAGAAGAAGTCTTCTTCGAAAAGAAGCCTTGAATATCCATGGTTGTCCATCTACATTTATGTTCCTGTGGAGAAAGGAAGAAGTTGGAACCTTCGGGAAGGAAGGGCATGGAATCTATAGAAGATTCCATGGACTCCAACGTTGAAGAAGGAAGTTGTGATGAAGAACAATGTATGTGAGAAATTGTGAAAAAGACTTATAAATGGAAGCATTGATAGATACAAGGCAAGATTCAGGGCTAGAGGGTTCTCCCAGGAGGAGGGAGAAGATTATGATGACAGCTTGTTCCAGTATACCTCTACCTGAGCCATTATATCTCTTGCAGTATCCATCGGTTGGAGTTTACATCAGATGGATGTAAAGACTGTTCTTCTCAACAGAGTAATTGAAGAAGAAGCATATAGAACAACCTCAAGGTTTTGAGGTATACCAGAAAGAGACCCATGTATGAAGATAGAAGAAGACCTTGTATGGATTCAAGCAACCTGGTGCAAAGCCTCTCATGTATAGCAGAAGCGTGGTGAAAACTTCCTATGACAGAGGAAGTATATTGAAATGATTATTCAGAAGTTTGGGATGATGGATTGCAAATCTATGGCAAACTCTCGTGATGACAGATCTGAAGAAGATAAGAGAATCTGATCCAGTAGACCCGTCCCTGAATCGACAATTGAATGGCTCGTTAATGTATTTGGAGAATACTCAGCCGGATATTTGCTTTGCTATGAAAATAGTTCCAGGTGGAACTTAGCCATGAAAATTGAATAACTGTAAAGCATGCCTTGAAATATCTTCGTGGGACGTTTGAGTTATGATATACAGCTACATGGAATTATCGATTCAGATTAGGCAGGGAGTGCAGATGACAGAAGAAGTGCTTCTTGGATATGTTTCAGTTTGAGCTTTTCCACGATATCATGGGCTAGCAAGAAACAGAAGTTTGTTGCACTCAGCACTGCAGAAGTAGAGTATATTGCGGCTTGTGATGCTTGTACGGAAGCAGTGTGGCTCCGTAAGATGGTTTCTAGACTGCTTGATCAGGTGTTGGATTCGACCGTGATATATTGTGATAATCAAAACTGTGTGAAATTCTCAGAGAACCTGTGTTCCATGACAGGTCGAAGCACATTGAGATCAAGTACTATTTTCTTCGTGATAAAGTCGAGAGGGGAGAAGTGGTTCTCCAGTATATCTCCACTGATGAGCACATGGCAGATATTTTGGTAAAGCCTCTGTCCAAGATGAAAAGTTTGAGTACTTAAGGGACAAGCTGGACTCGTGGAGATGACTTCCTTATTGGAAAGGGAAGTGATTACCCCTAGGTTGGGAGGAAGCACTGATATGTTATTGATATATGGGCAGTCATTTTCCAGTTTGGAAAATGGTCCAGGATGGGCAGTCACTTTTCAGTTCGGAAAGTGGCCCAAGTTTCTAATGGACAGTCATTTTCCAGTTCAGAAAATGGTCCAGATCAGACAGTCATTTTCGTAATGAAAATGGTCCGATAGATTGTTGATGTACCAGACACAGTGATTCCCTTTGTGGCCAGTGTGAGAGAATGGTCTACGACAGTCATTCTTCTCGGCAATCACTCTGAGTAGTGGTCAAGTAGAATGGTCCACCTCTCCGGTCAATCATTCTTTCGAAGTTCACAGTTGTGAGCAGTTTCGAAGAATGGTTCGTTATAGGAGGTTGGTGTAGGACAGTCATTTCCATAGGAAATGGTCCAGACGGTCATTCCCTAGGGCAGACTCATTCTCTCCAAGTTGCACTGTGATTAGTGCAGGAAGAATGGCTACCACTAATGTTGGAGATGATCGCCAACTAGATGGATAGTCAGTGTGTTGATGGACAGACATTCTCCAGGCGAAGAATGGTCTAGACAGGACAGATTGTTGGTGGACAGACATCCTCCCTATGGAGGATGGTCCAGGTTAAAAGATTGTTGGTGGACAAACATTCTCCCTGTGGAGAATGGTCCAGGTTGACAGATTGTTGATGTACAATGGACAGTTATTCTTCTAGGACGTATGTCCGGATTAGAAGAATGGTTTGTCTCCCTGAGTTCACAATAGTGACCAGAGTGGAGAGATTGGTACAGGACAAACACTTTCCCTGAGTTCACAGTAGTGGACGAAGGGAAAATGGTCCAGGACAGTCATTCTTCTAGGACGTATGTCCGAATTAAAAGAATGGTCCTTGTAGCCCATGGGGTGGATTTCAGCATCTAGGAGGACATAGGTCCAGATTAGAAGAATGATCCTTGTATCCCATTGCAGGGCTTTCAGCATCTGTTGGGACAGTTGTTCTTCTAAGACGTATGTCTGGAATAGAAGAATGGTCCTTGTATCACTCTATTGAGTAAATGACTTATTCAGCATCATGCCCGATTACTCAAGATGGAGTATGGCTTCGAGAGATGATGCAGTTGATGTTATCAGATGTATTGATAGTGGTGATGTTGCTCATGAGTTGATCTACGTGATCATGAGATAGCCTGTGTGGCTATAGTGATGTTACCGGTTCAATGCTTTGTTTGTGCTCAAGACCATTGCCTTTAATACATTCGTAGCTAGGAGGGAGTGTTGATATTATGGTAGTTGCAAGAGGTATTAACCTCTATGTATAACCTCTGTCCAAATTAGAATGTTCTGGAAGCTAGAGAAACCCTAAACAAATGTATAAAAACCCTAGAAGACATGTCAGCTCATTAAAAGAATTAATATTTAAGTATTGGCCTCTAAAAGAAAAAGTCAGCATGGACAGGAGACAAAGAGCACTATAAATAGAGGGGCGCTTAAGCTCATTTGGTCATTGACACTCTCACATCACACACAAGACAAGTGGTGCGCAAGTTTGGAGAAGGAGTGCAGTTGCAGCTACTACAACTGGGATTTTGGTCTTGGTTTCTAGCTTATGGACTTTCTGTTTGGTATGTTATTCTTGGAGAAAGAGAGATATGCTACCTCTTTGTTATTTGTTGGGTCTGGTACTACTTCCAGAATTATTCTATCTGTTAAGGTTATGGTGCTCCGGGGTGGCTGCGTGCCTATGGTTGGGTGACAATATTGAGATATTGTCTATGGAAAAACGAGCACATCTCTTTTATTCTAACACGCTCCACTGGATGATCAACTTGAGCTTTGAATTGGAACTGTTCACATCTTGTTTGAGCTTTGAAAAGGATATTTGACTTGGTACTTGAGCATGCTTGCTATTTTGAGGAGATGCTTCACATATTCCTAGATTTGGATGGAGTAGTCATCACATGGATATTATTATTCTATTCCATGGACTTGGTCACTAGTATTTTGAGAGTGGTACGCCTCCCTTGGCTAACTACTTTCTATTTGGAGACATTTATTATTGACGAGGCTTTTGATCTCTCTTGGAGGGTGCACTTGTTGAGAACCACTATTTCTATTTTGGGAGATAGTTACAATTTCTTGACACCAATTCCAAGGGCACCCTTCTCTTGAGCATGATTTTATTACTAGTTGGAGATTCTCTCTCCTAGGCATGTGCCCTGGGGTTTGTGACTCACATCAAAGAGTTTTATTATTATTTGATGACCAATTAAAGGATTTGTAATATTATTTTAAAATGTTTGACTCATCAAACATGATCACTGGAATATTATTAATTTATTTGAGATGTTTGAGCCTAGAACTCTATAAATAAGAGGTTCCCCTCATTTGTAATGGTTGTTGTTGAGTAAGCAATAGTATTTCTCTTCTTCTTGGAGCATAGTTGTGGAGTGTCTTTCTTCTTCATGTGTGAGGCCTTTTGTATGAGAATATTTGTTGGTGATTGAAACTGATGCATGCAAGCTAAAGGATTGAACTTTCTAGCACTCAACTTGGCTCAGAAATTTTAATTTCCAGCTAGCTTATTTGACCCAAGACCTCAATTTTAGACCATAAACTAAGTTACTCTTACACCATTGTGTGCTGGAAATTCTAACTTTGAATTTCTAATCACATTTCCAATAGTTTTAGTTGTTTTTCACATTCAGAAATTTTATTTTAGCAATTGTGTTTTGCCTAGAAAGTCATATTTTCACATCATAGTTATGCAAATTTCTGAACTTAACATTCTAGATATTCAATTTAGTTCCTATTTTAGCTTAATTGTTGTTTCCTGCAATTAAATCATTTCAGAAAATTAAATTTCCAAAACTGTTTAAGATCTGAAAATTGCATTTCAGAAACATTTTTCAACGTAAAGTATTAAGGAGTTAATTCTGGAATTTCTGTTTCAAGTTCGGCATTAAGAAATTCTGCAGTTTGCATCATTTCTCATTGCTGCAATTTAGTTTCCAAAATCTGATTTTGAGCATTTACTTCATGTTTATATCATTTACTTGCTTAGCTCCTTAAATTTCACGCATAAACCTGAAACAATCTTTCACTAAGACACCTACAAGATTCATATTTGAAACAAGTCAAGCAACCCAATTTCACATATCATAACAAGACTTGAAATCGAGTTTGGAACCTATTTCCCCCTCATCTGACATGAGGAAACGTTGATCACATTTGGGCAACTAACACCTCTAAAGCCGCTCTTCCAGTGGCACATTCAAGTTCACATCTAATGTGAAGTATTCCTACTTGGTCAGTCAGGTCTCGAATTCCATGATATCCTCCAACCTTTGCTACATAGTGTTTTGGGCTTACAATTGTTGAAATATTGTAACTGCGAAGAATATACTAATTATAATTGAGTTATTTTTTTATAGATCAAATCCCCTTTTGTGGATTGATCATGTCATGCTTTGTATAAGACCAAATCCCCTTTTATGGATTGGTCAAACCATGGTTATATGGTGTTGAATGTAAAGTCGGCCCCTAGGGCTAATTAAAGTGGTTTTAGCCACTAGTTGAAGAAGTCGGGCAGCTTGGTGAAGAGACACAACCCTAGTGCCTGCTAGCTAATATAAATAAGAGAGGATAGCACCACATTCTCTCACTCACTCAAGTCACTCATCTAGTGCGCAAGTTTTGAAGGAAGCTGCAGTTAGAAGAAGGAGAAGAGAGAGGCGCATGCCTAGTGTTGGATATTCTTGGTGGGTTGGTCAATTCTCTTGGCATCGTATTGGCAATCTATACTAAGGAAGTTTTTGTTGGGTTTTCTCCCCCGTGAGGGTTTCCCAGGATAAAATGTTGTGTACCTTGTGATTGTGTTTCTCTCAATGATCCTATTTGTGCTATTATTGTTGAAAAGCATTAAAACTTAACATGGTATGAGAGCTAAACTGAAGAGCATCTTTCACTGGGTAACCAAAAACGTCATTGTTTCTGTACAAGAAAATTAGGGCTTTTTATTGGAAGAGAATTTCTGACTAAAACCCATCTAGGGAAGTACGCCCTAGCCTAGCAAACACATTAGCAGCTTGAGCGCACCTTTTTAGTGGCCAGAGCCTCCGGAAAGTCAAACCCTAGTTTTGACTAGTACCAAAAAACCAGAAAACCAGAACCTGTACCAGAAGTACCAGTCGAGATTTTCACAGATCAAGTTTCAAGGGGTAAAACTTGAAATTTTTTAAATTAGACAACTCCAGCCTACTCACCTTAGCCCAGCGCATCTCCTAGTAAGTTCAGAATCACTTTCTGAGCACTTTCATTTTTTGGTCATTTTCTCAACTCCAGGTCAAGATGTCTGCAAGCACTAAGCTTGCTGACAAGTTAGAAGGTGTGGAAAACTTTCGTTCCTGGAAGTACAAACTTGGACTCATTCTTGAAGAGAATGACCTAGCAAAATTCATAAAAGAAAATGTACCAGAGCCCGAAGAAGAAGCAGCCAAAGGAAAGTACAAGAAGGATATGGTTAGGGCCAAAAGGATTATTGCAGACTCCATTAAAGATCACTTGATCCCTCAAGTGTCCTCTAACAATACTCCAAAAGAAATGTTTGATGCCCCAACCAAGATGTATGAAGGAAAGAACATCAACTGGAAGATGAAGTTGAGAACCCAACTCAAGAGTACAAAGATGCAGAAGGGAGAAACAGTCCATGACTATTTCTCTAGGGTTTCTCAATTCAAGGAACAATTAGAAGCAATTGGAGACAACCTAGATGAAGATGAACTTATAATGACAGCTCTTAATAGTCTCACAAGACCTTGGGATGCCTTCATCCAAACTATCTATGCAAGAAAAAAAAAACTTCATTTTGATAGCTTATGGGAAGAATGTGTTCAAGAAGTAGCAAGAGTAGCCAACCGAGAAGCAGTGCTATTAAAGGAGGAAGACCAAGCCCTAGCTGCTCATGCTAAAAGAGGAAAGAAAAGGTCTCATTTCCAAAAGAAGACCCATCTTCAGAAGGAATCTCACTCTCCAGGGAGATTCAACCACTTCCACAAAGAATCTCACCGTCCAAGGAGATTCCAGAAATTTCAGAAGGAGCAAAGAAGAGAAAAAGATTTCTCCTTTTATCAATGTTATCATTGTGATAAGATGGGACGCATTGCTAAGGATTGTCCTGCCAGAAGGGAAGAATTCAAGAAGAGAAGCAACAAAAGACACCATGCCCATGCAATTGAAGATGATGAGCCACCCAAGAAGTTAACTAAAGAAGAAATTGAACATTATGTCTTATGATATCCTGAGAAGATACTTGGCTCTCAAGAACATGACAGGAACCCCGATAAGAATGAAGGATGTATCCCATGTACCAAAAGGAGGTTTGTACTTGTCCACTCAGATGTATGTGGTCCAATGCCATCAACCTCTCTAAGTGGGTATGTATACTATGTGTCATTTATTGGTGATTATTCTCGCAAGACTTGGGTTTATTTCTTGAAACCTAAAGATGAAGTACTCGGAAAGTTCAAGGAATTCAAAGCCTTGGTAGAAAATCTCTCCGAAAGAAAAATCAAGATACTCAGGTTAGATAATGGAGGAGAATACACCTCAAAAGAATTTGGAAGCCTTTGCAAAGATGTCGGGATTAAGAGGGAGCCCACCACTCCCTATAATCCTCAACAGAATGGTGTAGCAGAAAGAAAGAATAGAACAATAATGGAAGCAGTGAAGACCATGATCCACGATCAAGATCTTCCAATGCACTTATGGGTTGAAGCAGCAAGAACAACAGTTTATGTCCAAAACAGATTATCCCATAGTGCACTTGGATTCAAAACCCCCGAAGAAATGTTCTCCAGAAAGAAGCTAGAAGTAAGCGATCTCAAGATATTTGGTTGTCCAGTATTTGTACACATTCCGAAAGAAAGGAGAACTAAGTTGGACCCTTCAAGAAAGAAGAGAATATTTGTTGGATACTGTGAGGTCTCTAAAGCCTTCAAAATTTACATACGAGGTTACCATCATATTGAAATCAGTAGAGATGTAACCTTTGATGAAGATGCGGCACTTAAAAGATCAAGGAAGTGCTAGCTTGAAGAAGTATATGAAGAAGAACATGTAGCTCCTAGAGTTGCAGAACCTGTAAAGGAAGTTATAGTTACCCCTGATGATGAGATTCCAAAAGATCATGATATGATAGAATCTCAAGAACCTTCCCAGATGACGATCTCTCACAAGAGAAAGCCAGCTTGGGCAAGGGAACTTATTCAAGATAAAGAGAAGTATGGTGCCCCAGAAGGAACCATGAGACAAAGCAAGAAGCCTAAGCCATTCTCCAGTTATATGGCCTTGATGTGTGATCTTATAGAGAAGGAGCCTACTTGCTTTAAAGAAGCCATTCAGAAGAAAGAATGGGCAGATGCCATGACAGAAGAATACCAATCCATTATAAAGAATGATGTATGGGAAATAGTTCCCAGACCAAAGAACAAAGATGTAGTATCTTCCAAATGGTTATACAAGATAAAACATGCTACAAACGGAAGAATTGAAAAAATGTAAAGCAAGATTTGTAGCTTGTGACTTTTCTCAAAAGGAAGGCATTGATTATGAACAGACGTTTACTCCTGTGGCCGGATACACTTCTATCAGAACAATCATAGCTCTTGTAGCCAAGATGAAGTGGAAGTTACACCAAATGGATGTGAAAACAGCCTTCTTGAATGGTGTTATTGAAGAAGAAGTGTATATAGAACAACCACAAGGTTTTGAAGTTGAAGAAAGAAAGACTCATGTCTGCAAATTGAAGAAAGCTTTGTATGGGTTGAAGCAAGCTCCTAGAGCGGTATGGCAGAATTGATACTTTCCTGACGAGCTTGGGCTTTACCAAGAGTAAAGTTGATTCTAACCTTTACTTCAAGCTTATGAATGATGAGCCAGTTATATTGTTGTTGTACTTAGATAACTTCTTCTTAACTGGAGAAGAAAATCTCATCACAAAATGTAAGAAGAAGCTCGTTGCAGAATTTGAGATGAAAGACCTAGGCCTGATGCATTATTTCTTGGGTTTTGAGGTTTGGCAGAGCCCAGAGAAGATCTTCCTTAACCAAGGGAAGTATGCAGTTGAAATACTGAAGAGGTTTGACATGTTGGAATGTAAAGACATGAACACACCCATGGAAACAAAGTTGAAGCTCCTGGTAGACACCTCCTCAGAATTGGTTGATGCTACTCTGTACAGACAGATTATCGGTTCGTTAATGTATTTGACGAATACCAAGTGAGATATATGTTTTGTTGTGAACACCTTGAGTCAGTATCTGGTAGAGTCCGGACGTGTTCACCTTGTAGCTGCAAAACATGTAATGAGATACCTTAAGGGTACGTTGGAATATGGTCTCAATTATACTGAGATCATGACTTCAGACTGTATGGTTATACAGATTCAGATTGGGCTGGAAGTGTTTCTGATAGAAAGAGCACTTTAGGATGTTGTTTCAGTCTGGGGTCATCCATGACGTCATGGCAGAGCATGAAGCAATCCAATATTGCTCTCAACACGACAGAAGTGGAATACATTGCAGCATGTTCCGCCGGTTGTGAAGCCATATGGCTTCGAAAGTTGTTGACGGATCTATTCGATCTGGAGATGGAAGCCACCGTGATTCTATGTGATAACCAGAGTTGCATAAAGATGAAGGAGAACCCTGTGTTCCATGATAAGTCGAAGCACATAGAGATCTGGTATCACTACATTCGTGATATGGTGCAGAACGGAGCTATAAAGCTCCAATATGTTGGCACAGATGAACAAGTGGCAGATGTGTTGACCAAGCCTCTGCCCCGTGTGAAGTTTGAGCACTTTCGAGGCAAGCTTGGTGTTGTTCGAAAGGACCTCCCTCGAAAGGGGGAGTGATGTTGATGATACTATGTTATCCTGACCAACAGTGGTAGCTCGGTTAGGATTTTATATCCTAGGGGATTGATCATCCCTGGACAGATCCCGAAGGTCCGGTAAGGACGATCTGTCAGAGTACCTGTGCATGTATATGCTAGCTGTGGTCAGTAGTGGTAGCTCCGTTAGGATTTTATATCCTAGAGAATCTTTTGATTCATGGGTAAATCTCGAAGGTTCGGTAAGGACGGTCTGTCAAAGTACCATGTGGTAGCTCCGTTAGGATTTTATATCCTAGGGAATTTTATCATTCCTGGGCAGATCCCAAAGGTCCGGTAAGGACGGTCTGTCAGACTACCACAAAATGTTGTTGTTGCACCTGCCTCATTCTATTGCCATATGATGATGATGTTGATGATGTTATCTCAGCCTCGTGTTGATGATGTTGATGATGTTATCTCAGCCTTGTGCTGATGATGTTGATGGTGTTATCTCAGCCTCGTGTCGATGATGTTGATGATGTTATCTCAGCCTCGTGCTGATGATGTTGATGTTGTTATCTCAGACTCATGCTGATTTTGCTATCTCAGCCTCGTGTTGATGATGTTATCTCAGCCTCGTGCTGACAATGTTATTATCTCAGCCTCGTGCTAATGATGTTGTTGCCTCAGCCTCGTGTTGTTGATGATGATGTTGTATCAGCCTCGTGTTGTTGATGATGTTGTATCAGCCTCATGTTGATTGATGATGTTATATTAGTGTCATACTAATTGATGATGATGATGCCATTTCAGCTCCACGCTGTGAATGATGATGATGATGATGTTGCCATTGTAGCTCCATGCTATGAATGATGATGATGATGTTACTCCAGCTCCATGTTGTGAACGATAACGTTATTGATGATGAGAAAAACTTTCGATGATTTATAGATGTGCCAGTCAATGTTCCAGATGTCGATGATGATGTTGTCCTCTCCTTCTCCTAATGATCTTGTATTGGGCTGTGTCAGTAGAATACCCTTCTTGTTAAGGGGGAGTGTTGAAATATTGTAACTGCGAAGAATATTCTAATTATAATTGAGTTATTTTTTTATAGATCAAATCCCCTTTTGTGGATTGATCATGTCGGGCTTTGTATAAGACCAAATCCCCTTTTGTGGATTGGTCAAACCATGGTTATATGGTGTTGATTGTAAAGTCGACCCCTAGGGCTAATTAAAGTGGTTTTAGCCACTAGTTGAAGAAGTTGGCCCAACTTGGCGAAGAGACACAACCCTAGCGCTTGCCAGCTAATATAAATAAGAGAGGATAGCACCTCATTCTCTCACTCACTCAAGTCACTCATCTAGTGCGCAAGTTTTGAAGGAAGTTGCAGTTAGAAGGAGAAGAGAGAGGCGCATGCCTAGTGTTGGATATTCTTGGTGGTTTGGTCTTTTCTCTTGGCATTGTATTGGTAATCTATATTAAGGAAGTTTTTGTTGGGTTTTCTCCCCCATGAGGGTTTCCCATGTTGAAATAATGTAACTGCGAAGAGCATTCTTATTATTTTGTTATTGGATTAAATCCCCATTGTGGATTAATCATGTTATTATTATTATTGGATTAAATCCCCATTGAGGA
>JZKD02S2227963.1:26333-38200 GCA_000966675.3 Picea glauca
TCCCAGGATAAATGTTGTGTCTCTTGTGGATGTGTATTTCTCAGTGATCTTGTTCTTATGATGCTCTTATCTATTGAAATGCAAAGAAATATAATAATGGCATAAACATTAACATCCCAGGATAAAATGTTGTGTACCTTGTGATTGTGTTTCTCTCAGTGGTCCTGCAGCAACAACAAGTACGCCCTCCATGGGCTCATAAGTCACAGGGATCATAGCAATTTCAATCACATCTAATAATCAAGTTATCTAAACATGTGCATAAAACCCCCCTTTCCCAAACAAATGCTCAAAGACGTTATGTTATTCTACAAGCTAGGTTTGGAGAGGGTTTCTGAACGTCTTGTTGGGATAATTCTCCTTAGATGTGGGATGTTTCCAAGTGGAGACAAATCTAGGTCATGTAAGTGCATGAGATGGTATGGGGATGTTTGGGCAAATGGGTGCAGTGATGACAGGGAAATGTATGGCTTACCTGTAGGTGCCTCTGAAGAGGGTGAGTTGCACCTTGTCATGGATGCAAATGTTTCCAAGCCCATTCATTGCCTTTTTACCTTTTTATCTTATTGCTTCTTCTTTCAAGAGAATAGTTGGGGACACTGCCTTGGCATGGTGACCAATGTTGACAGCGTTACCCACAAGCATTTCACAGAGATGAGAAGGTTGGCTCGTGATGAGACCCCCTTTCTCTTGGCTATGCCACTAAGAGCCACTACCCTGGCGTGGTGACCAGATGAATGGTAGTGTCATACCGCTACATGCCCATGGACCTAATAGGTTGGCTCATGATGAGTCCCCCTATCCTCCAACTAGGTCTTGAGTTTATTTATTTTATGGGTCCCTCCATTTCTTGCTGAGAATCCTTTTACTGCTTTCTCGAGGTCTCTGGGCGAAGCATCTGAAGGTTTTGTTCTTTTGGCTTTTATCTTTTTCCAGCTACTTTTACCCTCTGGGCCTTTAGCCCCTTCTTCCCCCAAGGCAAGGTACAACCCTTTGCTAGCTTGGCAAACCCAATGCCCAAACCAATGCAGGGGATGGATGAGAGGGAAGATGATGAAAAGTGATAAGTATGGTGGGAATGGACGATGACCTTTCATGAACCCACCCAGTGGCAACTCACTCCTAAGGGAAACAACTGTCTAGGGCATCCTGTCATCCCACCCAGGTTTGGACAAGTCAAAAGGCATAAAGTCCAAGAACACGTCATGAAGTAAAAGAGAATTAAATGCACATATTCAAATGTTTTGAGAATCAGAGTGACACATACCATGATACCCGAACTCATTACCTCGTGGAGCAAGACCCACTGTTGCTAAAGGACCAGGCCGATGGGATGGATGTCGTTGATGCTGACATGATGGAGGCACTGAAGAAAAAGGAGGGGCCCTCCAGGGCAAGGCTCAAGTCAATATGGCTCTCGGTACTCCATGTCTAGGACCTGTGGGCCTCGAGACATAATCTCCTTAGTTATACCTAAGCTAGGGGATAACAATGCTAATGCTCAATGATTTATGATTCAGTAGTATAGGCTCAGAGAATTGGTGTATGCTCTCCCATCACGCTTAATGATGATCTGTGGGATCAAAAATCATTCTCTAAGTCTACAAGTTAGTAGAGAACCAAAGTATGCTCTCCCATTGCGCCTAGCAACAATCTTTGGGATCAGAATGGTTCTCTGCTAAGTTTGCTTGAGTATTGTATGTGATGTTATATGGTACATTCAGATTTCTTATTCATCTTATATGACATTCACATTCACAAGCACTTAAGAATCAAGCAGTTATTTCATAAACATGGCTATATCAATGGCATTATGGTTGCTCGCTTTCTTTACATGCTTCAATTAATGTATAACACTTACACATTTCAGTAGATTTGCAACATTTAATTTCAGAAAATCAACGCTTTGCAAATTTACAAGCACTAATTCAACTTATTAATCCAAACAAAACTTTCACTGCAACATCTAAAAATCCATCTAGCAATCAATCCCTAGGGAAGCGCATCTAACACATGCATCAATCACGAGGCCGCACATAGAGAAAGTGCGAAAGATATCTCGTCTCCGCCTGTTTGGGTGTTTGTAGTACTACATGGACTACTATGCATTTGGGGATTTGAGAAGCGCAAGCTACCCTGAGTGGAATCACTTCTTGGAATTTCGAGCTTAGTTACCCTTCCCTTGCGTGTGGTTCGACCTACGAATATTCCCCCAAGTCGTTGATTGTGCAGTGGTAAACGTAGCAATTTTAAGACATCACATAGGTGACTGCAAGGGGGAAATACTTGCGGTAACTAAAATAGATGGACAATCGTTGCCTCAACTCCCTTGGAGGGTTCCCGCCAACAATAAGGGTACTTGCACCTTGGGTGATTGTTGCATGTAGGTTACAGTAACTGTTCCTCGAACCTTCACTAACTAGTCCTAGGACCTAATCAACCAGGCTACTTCTCAAAAGGCCCCTTTCATTGCTTTAATTTTAAATGACAAATTGGATTTAATCATTTCATAGGGAAGCCTCCCTAGGCTAGGAACCTCTTAGTTTGAAGAGAGAAAGGTTAGACCACTTAGGTGACAGTAGTGGTTAGTCTAAGTTGCATTTAGGCTTTCACAATTGTGGTTAGGACTTTTCACTTAGTTAGAGTTTGAGTAGCAACAAAACCATCACTTGTAAATCAACTTGAGTATTACTTCAACGATATTCCAAACAAGCACTTTGGTCCAATCAAACCTCATTGATTAACATCAAACCATTTGGACATAGTCATCTAACTTAGGGATACCCCCCTTAAGTTGGAGAGGAACCAACCTAAAGAGTGAGGAAGTGCTACTATGGTGACAATGGGTAGCCTTCCATAGTTATACACAAACTAGCCCCTTGTGTTTGAGACTTTCACACATTAGAGGTGCTAAATTTTGTTGTAACATTTTGGCGTCGTTGCTAGGGAGTAAAGTCAATTCTTCCCGAGTTCAGAATTCCTTGATTCATAAACCTTTGATAAGTATCAAACCACAACTTTAGACCTTTCATACTCATCTGGAAACTCCTTTGAGTGAGGTTGTGTCCACAAGATATCCAACTAGGACTTCCTCGCAAAGCCTTGTTTGTTGAAATTTGTAGCATCGGATAGTTATCTCCACATTGGATTGTGTCTATCATGTGGAGATCGTCCTTAATACCTCTCAGAACTTTGGAAATTCACTTTAATAATTTAATTATTAAAGTGAATGTCATTTTGTAATTAATTGAGATTAATTAAATAAAATCTTTAAGTTTTTGGCATTAGTGATTTAAGTTAATTAAATGAATCTTAGCCATTGATCTCAAGTGAGGGAGATTTAATCTCATCCATTGATCACTTTGGAGATTACGGTTAGGGCTCATCTCAAGATTATAAAAGGCAGCCAAGGGAGAGCAGGAGACACACATTGATTTGGAGTGACTCATTTGAGAGAAGGACTTTCACTATGTACATTTCAGCGAGAGAAATATTGCAATTGGGAGAGACTCAAGAGGGTCGTACCAAGAAGGCAAAGGCCGAGTTCTTTTTCGGGGAGGTTGTACAGTAGGCAGAGGAGGGCCTAGAGACCGTACAGCGCGCGGGTGGGACCGTACAGCCACCTGCAAGCCATCGTACAGCATACGGACAAGGACTGTACAGGTCTGTACAGGCCGCAGCAGCAACAGTCGTACATCCCTCAACAGGTCGTACAATCTACGGCCAGGTCGTACAGGCTATTGTACAACAGTCATACAGCCAGCAGTACTGCAGATCAGGCAAAGGGTTTTCAGTCGGGGTTTTTGCCAAGTTTGGCTGCACTTGTATTTCTCTCAGTCTGGCCATTTTCACTTTTACAAGAGCCCTGATTTTTATCATAATAAAATCATCTTGTTGTTGGTTTTCCCCTAGGGGTTTTTCCAGGGATATTTACCCAAAAATATCTTTGTACGTGTTTGGTTTCTTGTTTTACTTCAGTTGCAATTTTTGGTTAAGAATCTTGGTGTGTTTTTATTCAATAGATCTACATTTTATTTCAGCAGGGATTTACTAGGAACTAATTACCGTCACTGGGGTTCAAGGAAATTTAACATTGTTCACCAAAATTATGAATCTGAAATATACCTTAGAAGAAGGGTAAAAAGAACAAGATCTTAAACACTTCAAACCTTGACCTCATAGTTGAATATCTTAGATTCCTATTTGAAGACTTACACGTCATGGCTACTCCTCCTTGGGTGAAAAAGGTATACAAAGCCCTTGAAATATTTGGAATGCAAGGATCACCTCATGACATACCTGATAAGTATAACAAATGGCTTTCCAAGTTTGTTGGAAACAATGTGATTATTGTTGAAGTCTGAAGATCATTTTTCCTAGATTCTATAATGCAATTGGTGAAGCCAAAGTTCCCCAAAACCATGAAGATATCTTTGAAAGAAGATGCTAGAGTGTGATTTAAGGGCCTAGGTGATGGAAGTATTAAGAGTTGGGATGACATCCATGATGCCTTCATGAAAAGATGATCTATTAGAAAGGATGGTAGGATGTTATGAACTCAACTTCATGAAATCAAAAAGAAAGAAAAAAAACCATGAAAGAATTTGATGATAGAATTAGGAAGTTAGTTGATAATGTTCCTCAAAAAATTAAACCATCCAATGATGCACTCCTTTTACACTACAGTGCTACACCATTGATTATGATGGACACTTTGGCTTGATGTTGAGAGACAAATTCCCCACTACCTTAGAATATGCACAAGATTGGGCTAGTAAGATTGAAGAAAACATGCTTTCTACTCAGGTGGATTCTTTAGGTTCTTCAAGAGCATCCACCTCAAAAGCTTAAACCAAGCCTAGAGTCGTCCACACTGTTGATCCTGCCCCTAATCCCATCATTGCATTAACTGAAGCAATCAAACGTATGGAAACTAGTTTCACCCAGCAAAACACTACCATGCAAAACAGATTGGTGCAACTAGAAAGAGCCCAACAAAATCAATATCCACCTAGGGGAAATGGTGGTTGAGGGGTCCTCAAAACAATCAAAATCAAAACCAAAATCAAAGACTCATTGTTCTTTGAATCCTAACAATGTGGTGGAGCATGACACGTTACCTTGGTGTAGATTCTCATGACGAAAATGCATGTCCAATAACCATATAAACTAGGGAAACAAATAAGACTTTGTTGAAATTGAACATATGAAGTTTGTAGATGATGACTATTTGGAACATAATGCATATGATTGGGATAATAATTACATATGCAATGTTCAAGGAAAAATGTTCAATGTGAATGAAAACGAAATAAGACAAGTCAAAAGTCAAAGCATTGATGCAGATGTCATAACTAGGATGTATGGGGAAATGCCATCCCAAGAAAAGATAAGGAGAAGAATAAGGGAGAAGGAGTGGAACACATACCAAAGAAAGAAACAACCAATTCCTCCCCAAAGCCATGAAACTCAAACCCAAAAAAGGGCTCCCGAAACATTAATCCAAGACAAAACATAGGAGCTACCAAAGACATAAACAAAAACAAACCTTCAACGAGCACAACTTCAGATATGACCCTTGACTTAACCCAAGTGTTATCAAACTTGAAAGTGTCAGTTCCTTTCATGGAATTGGCCAAACTTCTTGAGCAAAGAGAGAAACTAAAGACATTATTCATGGAGGAAGTTAATGAAGATTCTCCTATAGGCTTACAGTCCATGAGCCATATGAGACAAAATGTTAGTCACACATTCTTCATTACTTTGATAGTAAATGACTTGTTGTTGCATAATTGCATGATTGATTTTGGTGCATCAACAAACGTCATGCCTCTCAAAGTTATGAATAAAATGGGACCTAGGATCACACAACCTTACAAAAATATATTTAATGTGGATTCAAGAGAGATTAAGATGTGTGGCCTAATAAAGAACTTACAAGTGAAGTTAGCTACATACCCTAACATATCAGTATTGATGGATATAGTTGTTATTGATGTTCCTAATGCTTGCGGAATCTTGCTATCTAGGAGATGGACTACAAACATGGGTGGTAGTATCCAATTAGACCTATCCTACACTACCATTCCAACATGTGAGGGCACCTTTGTCACATTGTATAGAGAGCCTCCTAGGAGATATCAGGTGGAAGACCCCAAAGAACCAATGAAGTGCGCCCTAGGAGAATGTGCTAAGGTGGTTAGAACACATCAATAAAATACTCCATATGCCATGTCATAAAGTGTCCAGACAACCCAAGAGAGTACGCCCTAGAGAAGTGTGCCAACCTCTCTAAGAAATAAATAATATATTGCATGCTTTGAAATTTGTGCCCAAGAAGGGGGGCACACCACTAGAAAGCTTCAACTAGGTCCAAATAACCACTCCAAGTGTGAAAAGGAAGCATATTAAATCGGGTGTCCAAGCTATTAACCTTTATTTGGATAAATTAGATTAATTTAACCATTGAACAATTAAATCAACCTCAACATGTGTGCACAAAGGTTAATGCTTAAATATAACAATAGTCCTCCTCCCAATTAGTGACCAACAAATTAAATCACCATGAACATGTGTGCCCACCACTAGAAAGCTTCAACTGGGTCCAAATAACCACTCCAAGTGTGAAAAGGAAGCATATTAAATCGGGTGTCCAAGCTATTAACCTTTATTTGGATAAATTAGATTAATTTAACCATTGAACAATTAAATCAACCTCAACATGTGTGCACAAAAGTTAATGCTTAAATATAACAATAGTCCTCCTCCCAATTAGTGACCAACAAATTAAATCACCATGAACATGTGTGCCAATGAGGGGTGCACTTTAATAAAGTGTTGTACCATGTGTATAAAAGTTGTTCTCCCTAGCAAAACCCCTCCATGATTCCACCAAAATCACCATCTAACCTTAGGAAAAGGGTTAGATCACAATCAAATCATAATGTAATGCCCCCTTTCTAACTCAAACTTAGGAAATAACATATCAATGAGGGTACTAACATCATGAAACACATTCTGCCCTAGGTGATGTCTAGCAAATGTGACATTATATGATTATAAAGTTAAATCACCTAGGATAATCCCACAAAGGCAACATGAATCATCCCACCATAGCAACATCATAAGAGAAAGGGACATAACAAAAATGCCAACCCATCCAATCATCAAATGTGTCCCCATCACACATAAGGACCATGTAAAACACCCCTCCTAGTGACACCAACATTATACATCAACACACCAAGTCACTAGGAAACATGAACAACATTATGAAACATCTACCTCCTAACACCATAATCTGACCCCTTAGGGGACTAGAACCATCTCATCCATATCCAAGAGAAGCTTATATATACCAAACCACCATAATGAAATAGTATGCTCCACATCCATCAAAAGTGCAATCAAGCAGTGATCAACAAGGCAAGCACATGTGAGAAGACCATCAAGAAGCAAGCACAATCACCATCCAACCAAGGAGAAATGAAACTCCCCCAACCAAAGATTTCCATCAAATGATATCATGTTAGAAGAGATAGGGCTCCATGGAAATGAATCCCTCCAAGTAGGTCCAACAACTCCTAGGAATAAGAAGCAAATCTTCGTCAATGTGATGAAAATCACAAGTTGGAAACTCATAAAATATGAGATGTAACAGGCCCTAAATTGACCTTTTTATTCCCAACACTTTCTACAACTAAAAGACAACGTTTTTATCAAACCTATGTATACAAGAAGACACTAGATGCATGCTCTCAGGGTCCCCCTTGGCCAATGTTGGTGGGCTCTCACTAACTTCGATTTGACACCAATTCCCACATCTCACAGTTGGATAGGATTTCCCAGTTATACCACTTATAGGAGACCAAGACAAAGGAAGATCTCATTTTCCAATGCCCTATCCATTATGATATCAAAGGAAGGTATCACTACCTTTACCAAGCCTCAGGGAGCTCCTCTCCACTATCATTATGCCAACCAAAGGTAACTCACTCTCTTCATGAGTGAGATTTTTGGACATAGATAGTAGCCTTCGTGTGCCAATGCCCTATCCATTATGATATCAAAGGAAGGTATCACTACCTTTACCAAGCCTTAGGGAGCTCCTCTCCACTATCATTATGCCAACCAAAGGTGACTCACTCTCTTCATGAGTGAGATTTTTGGACATAGATAGTAGCCTTCGTGTGCCCCCTCCCAATTGGAGACCATGAGGAGGATCACCTTTTTCTTCTCAGTCATCCCATTAGCTTGAGACAAGAAAATATATCCTCGCCACTTTAGATTCTAAATCAATGATACCTTAGATTTTGTCTCAACAACCCCCCACCCCAATGTGTCGATCGACCTCCTCAAGACCTATGAGGCATTGCCACACCAAACCCCATGACAAACACTACAGTCCAATAGACAAATCAGCTCTAGGAGTTCCTAGAGTCAAGCCCTTGCAAAGAGTACTACTCTCTAAGTCTGGTCGAGCAGTCAATACTCAGTCCAAAATTTCTTCCCCGTGACCTTAAATGTTAGGAGAGATGGACCTCCTCACTCTAGCATTCCTCCTAGGGTCATGTAACCAAGCACCCTCTAACGTCGATACTCTCCAAATGACATCATATGATCATGTATCAACCCCTTCATGATGTCGATGACTCTGTTGAGGAGCTTGCTTCTCTGCTGTTAGAATTTTTACCTTGTTGCTCGACAGTTATTTATCCTTCCTCGGGGCGTAGGAGTGACAATGAATCCATATCCCGATGCAACAAATCCATAGCACAAGGTGAATGCAAAGCATTGATGAGTGATGGAGCTAGGAACAACACAAGTTGCCTAGGTAGACGAGTTGTTGTTATGTAGGGATGAGTAAGGAGGGCACATGCATGCTAAAGTCTCTAGTTTAGATTCAATTTTAGTTCAATTCAAAGTCAATGCAGATATGGATGCATTTCTATTATTAGCTAGGGCGCACATGCTTGAAAAGTTTTCCAATGTTAGACAAAGGGCATAGATCTCAAGCAGAGTGTGCATGCATGCATGATCCAGCTCATACTCCAGTTGAGGCACTCTTTACTTAACACTCATATCCATGCAAGGAGGGCACACTGAGTGATAAAATTAAGGCTAAAGTTTGATGCAATCAAACCCAGTAAGCTTTTGCACATGACCAAGTTCATTGTACTTTCCTTCCTCTTCCTATTCTACATTGAAAGCAAGGTGCACCATTATGTTGGTTGGCAAGGGATGTGCACTCGACAAGCATGCCAAGACTGCTTATCCAAGCAGCATGGATCGAGAGGGGTCCTCGATGTGGTACATTCAGATGTATGTGGACCCATGTCATCAGCTTCATTGACAGGCAATATCTATTATGTTTCTTTCATTAATTATTCTTCTAGGAAAACTTGGATTTATTGTATGAAGACCAAGGATGAGGTCTTTAGCAGGTTTCAAGAGTTCAAAGCTCTTGTGGAGAACCAAATAGGTAGGAAAATGAAGGTACTAAGATCTAATAATAGAGGAGAGTATACCTCGAAGGAGTTTGATTTCTTTTGCAAAGAAGCAAGGATCAAAAGGGAGTTCACAATGCCTTACAACCCATAGCAGAATGGGGTTGCTAAAAGAAAGAATAAGTCCATTGTTGAGATAGCCAAGTCTATGGTTCATGACCTAGATCTGCCTATGTTCCTTTGGGTAAAAGCTTGCAGTACAATTGTATGTATCCTGAATAAGTGTCCTCACAAGGTATTGAAATACAAAACACTAGAGGAAGTTTTTACCGGTGAGAAACCTAGGGTATCACACTTTCGTGTTTTCGATATATATATATATATATAAGGAGAAAAGAACTAAATTGGAACCCTCCAATATGAAGGGTGTTTTTTTTTTATACATTGTGTCCTCCAAGGCCTACAGAGTCTACATTGTATCATATTAGAAGATAGTAGTGAGATGAGATGTAAGTTTTATGCGGATGGATGGTCCTCATGGCCTTAGGAGCCTCCAACAGAGCTTGAGGAGATAAGATAAGAAAAGATAAGATAATTTTATTAATGTCCAACTAATGACCACAAAAGTAGGTCAAAGGGACCGTTGAGTACAATGATGTCAATACAATGTGGGAGTACCAAAAGGTCTCCTATAAAAGGAAAAATGCACACTTGTTGTCCTGTATGTTTAGCCACAAAAATAAAAAAAATCATAAGAAGATCAACAAGGTTTTGGAGGTGGAATCAATGCTTCAATTCCTTGCAATTTAGCCAAGAAGCCTAGGTGGCTTACCCAAAAATTGCATGAAGCAGAGGAGCAAGTTGGAGCTCCAAAGACGCCTGTCAACCTCCTCGAAAGTTTATGAATTATGTTGAAATAATGCCTTCCATCATTAATCCAAAGCCTTCTAGCTATGAGGAGGTAGCAAGTCAGCGAGTATGGCAGGATACCATGGTAGAGGAGTATAACTCCATCATGAATAATGATGTTTGAGATATTGTACAGAGACTAGTGGGGAAGTCAGTGATTGATTCCATGTGGTTGTACAAGGTGAAGCATACAAAAGATGGCAGCATAGAGAAGTACAAGGCTCGGTTCATAGTGAGAGGATTCTCCTAGAGAGAGGGAGTTGACTATGAGGAGACCTTTGCTCCAGTTGCCAGGTATAGTTCCATGAGGTCCATTATGTCTTTAGCATTAGTTTTGGTTGGCATTTATATCAAATGGATGCAAAAACAACATTCCTTAATGCTATGGATGAAGAGGAAGTATACATCAATCAAACAAGAGGCTTTGAGGTGCATGGGCGAGAAACCTATGTATGCACATTAAAGAAGGCCCTTTACGGACTAAAGCAAGCACCACATGCCTGGTACTCAAGGATTGATGAGTACCTGATAGGTTTGGGCTTCACCAAAACTATTGCAAATCCCAATCTTTATTATTTATTTGATAGAATTGATCTACTTGATACTTAAAAGGTAGTTCTAAGAAGCTCATAGCAAGTTGCAACACAAAGTTGACACACAAGTACAACATGCAGTACGTTGGTCTTATGCAGTATTTCTTAGGACTAGAGCTTTGGAAAAGGCTAGGTGAGGTCTTCCTCAAACAAGGTAAGCATGCAGTCGTAATTCTGAAGAGATTTTAGTTGATGCATCGTAAGCTCTTGGTTACTACTATGATACCAAATTTGAAGTTATAAGCAGATATAGATTCAAATTCATATTCATATTTGGTAGATCCACCTATGTGCAAGTAGTTGATAGATTCCCTTATGTTTCTGGTGAATATGGAGCAGATATTTGTTTTACAATTAACACCTTGAGCTAGTATACGGTTGAGTTATGGCCAATTCACTGGGTTGTTGGAAAACATGTGCTTCGATACTTAAAGGGCACAATACATCATGGTCCAAGGTATGTTGGAAATGGTGAGTTGATGTTGCATGGTTTTGTGGATTCTGACTAGGCTGGAGATGTAGGTGTCAAGAAGAGTACTTCAAGGCTCTATTCCAATTTGGATTCAAATATGATATCCCGGTTCAATAGGAAGCAAGCAAAAAACGCACTTAGTTCCACAGAGGTAGAATATATGGTAGCCAACTTTACTAGTTGTGAAGCTATCTGACTTTGCAAGTTAATTGTAGAGTGAACCAACTAGAGGTTCAAGCCTACTATGATATACTGTGAAGATCATAGTTGTATCAAACTCTCTGAGAATCTAGTGTTTCACAATTGCTCCAAACACATAGACATCTAGTACCATTTCCTTAGGGACATAGTTCAAAAGGGTGCAGTGATCCTTGTGTTGAATTTTCATCTTAAGCAATTAACTAGATTATCGTTCTTTTACTTTTAAACCATTAGCACAATAACTGC
>JZKD02S2227975.1:6092-18250 GCA_000966675.3 Picea glauca
TAACATAGGAATAAACATTTATCCCCTCAAGTCCCCTCTCTTATGGAATCATAGCCCTCTATAACTCTAGTCCTTGTCTGTCTAGCAACCAACGATGTATTTATTATTAATAATGACAAAAACATTACATGTCTTGGGCACACTGGCCTTTTAATAATTGTTTGGGCACTCTGTCCTCTCAGTATCGTAACTTTACATTATTTAAAATGGGGTTTCAAAACCTAGGGTGTTATAGATCTGGACCACCTTGGAAGGAATCTTTGAAAAGCGGGATGAGATGCAAGTTCATATGCTTGAGGTAGAGTTGAATACCTTAGACCCTAAAAGTTTTGATAACATACAGGGTTTTTTTACTAAATTTAAATCTTTGCTATTGAGCTTGGGTGAATGTGGTATTGACAAATCTACACAAGAGAAACAACTTATTCTAACAATCTTGGCCAAGCTAGGACCAGAATATGGTGTATATGTCTCCAATTTCCATTCTGGCAGATGTCTTTTTGGAACAAATTGRAAAATGCCTACGATGGCTCAGTTCATTGAGTCTCTCACACAAGAGAAGACAAAACTCATATAGATGGGCCTCATCAAGGATCCCAAAGCACATGCACTCACCATGCATGATGGAAAAGGATCATCCAAACAGAATGGGAAGGAGAAACAAAAAATGAAGGAGGGATATTCCAAACCCTTTGACGATTCTTCAAGTTCCAAAGACTCTTCAAATTCCAAGAAGAAGAAGAAGGGAAAGCAGTGCACTTAGTGAAATAAACCGAATCATGAAGAATCCACATGCATGAAGAAACAGGTCGATATTATGGCACAAGCACTTCAACATAACAACCTTGGAAACTTCATTCCAGAGGGAGTCAAGAAGCAGAAGGAAGAATATCATGCTCCTAAGAAAGGTAATCATCATGCCCTCGTTTTAATTAATTCCTCATTCGATTCATAGATCATATATTCTGGTGCATCCCATCATATGGCAGCAAAAGAGGAAGTTTTGTCTTCTTTGAGTCCATGCTCAAGACCCCCTATTCTCATGGGGGATGATACTCTAGTAGCAGTAGCAGGAGAAAGGAGAGTGGAACTCCACAATGGCAGTTTTGAGAATGTTCTACATGTTCCAAAGATTTCTATGAATCTATTATCAATTTATCAGATCAATCAGAAAGGTAAAAAGGTTGAATTTACATCAAATTCAGTTTTAGTAATTGGCATGCATGGCCATTCCATCATTGCAATTGGTGAGGTGGATCACAAGTCAAAGTTGTATAAATTCACTAAGTTTTCTRACGATGACTCATCTATTCTACTTACACATAAGGAGAGTACTTTGCATGCACCTCCAGTGCAGCATGCATATATTCTTGTGCTTCCATCATTTTCAGACAGCAGAAATGATTCTATACACTTAGATTCTGTAGATGGAAATAAGCAGGTAGTACAACCATATAAGAATCTAACATCGAAGCTTCAGCAGATGCCCAAGAAGGCACAAACCACACTTCAGCCAGAAGGAAACCTTGCAGGGAATCCATTGGATTCGAGGAGGACTCGATCTCAACATGAGGATTCTTATTATGTATTTTCACCTTCAGAACCTATGATGCCCATGCATTGCTATATGGTTCAATCTACTAATCCACAAACCTACAATAAGGTTGTGGGAAATCCATTATGGCAAGCAACCATGCAGGATGAGCATGACTCTCTCCTAGAGAATCATACTTGGCATCTGGTTCCACTTCCAACAGAAAGGAATATTTTCAGGTGCAAATGGGTCCACGGGATCAAGAGGTACAAGGCTAGACAGGTTGCCAAAGGACTTCATCAGATCCATAAATATTTCTACATCTTCACGAAGACTTTCAGTGAGAAAAAGTTTCAGACTTTGTGGGATCATCTTGTAGTGAAGAACACAGTTGCCTAGCAACTGCCATTTTCTTCGTTTGATACATTATCTTTTGAGGGAGGTTTATGTTCCCACGTGGCTTTCCCTCTTTCCTCACTTTTATTCAGTGTTCATTAGTTGCATTGTACATGAGTACCTAATATGGCCTAGTCGTCGGGACTCATTGTTTACTCCATAGTGATGTTCAGGGGGGGTGTTGGAGAAATTTATATTTTCGGCACACTAGTTCAATGGGAGTTAACTGGCTAGTTCTATTTTAGACTTTCTAATTTTATACCATCACTATTATGCATACATTCCTAATTATAGGATGTCATTTCATATATGAGTGAATATCACTCACTCATTGATTAGATAATAATATGCATTGATTCTCATTCTTCATATTGGATCTCTCTTCCTTTTCTTGATAAGATTTGTTTGTGTATGCTTTATCTAGGTCTCCTGTGTAGATTTCCATGAAACACTAACATATTTTAGTAGCTCTAAAAGCCTCCTTGAATACTCAGCTATGGTCATACTCCCAAGCTTGAATTCAAAGAACTCCTTCTGTTATAGCAAATTTTTCCTCATTCCATGCAACTTGCTTGGATGGACTTTTCATTTCCCTATGCAGACTTGAAGTCCCCTTTTGTACTTACCAGAGCCAAAAAAACATATTTTCCACATATACGAGCCCTACCAGTTAGACAACATGCGTATACGTAGGTTTCACCACTACAGCCCGCATACATCGATTTTGGTGCTCAAAATTAAAAATTGTGTCGGGTTTCCATGTGACGTCATGAGTTCCATGATCCTTGACCTTCCATATACTGGAAATGTTCTGACTCGAACCTTTAGTACCATTTGAAGGCTATAAATTGAGCCATATCCGATCCATGGAAGAGGAGAGAATTCAACTTTTGAGAGAAAAGATACTCTAGAGAAATTTTCACTTCACATTGAGTCTGCATCCCTTTATCCTTTAAAGTCTGAACACATTGTTCATCCCCCAAGCTCTTCCTTCTTTGATGGAGAACCTCGTTGTCTCCTTTATATGAGCTTTTCTTTGGTGGAGGATTGAAGTGGTGGAGGCCCAGTTGGAAGGGACTTAGTTTCTCAGTTCTGAGACGTGTCGACATGGAAGTTTGTCACTTGTATACTTATGTTGATTATTTTAATTGAAATACTCTTTTCTTGTCCAATTGATATCTTGCAAATATTTGAATTATTATTTCATGGGAGTATTTGTCATGTATGTTAATGGATTATGCTATTTTATATGCTAACATTATATATTATCACCATATGCTTRYGTATCTTGGTTGTTGAGGACAAGTCCCAGGTGTGAAGCTTTGAGTTGYGTGCTCAACARTGMTCTTCATCAAACATGCGRACGGGGTAGTCTCTTTATCTTGTCTTGTTAGCATTTTCATTTATATAGCATACTTGGGATTAGAGTTGATTTCTGYAGTCATTCCTTMTGTTGTGGTTTACCCCATGCCATAGAGAGATTTTCCTCATAACACGTTCATTTTCTTATCATAGTATCATTTGGTCAAGTATTTCTTTTGAAAATACCTTTTAAATTCTCTCCAAGTAACCTTCTTCTCATCAATGTGTTGTACTTGCACAAACTGGTTCCACCACATTAATGTGTTTCCTTTGAACTGATAGATGGAAACCTTCTTCTTGTGAGGAGTAGATATGTAACTAGAAGTACTTCCTCATTCCCAACAACCAGGTCCTCATCCTTCTTGTGTTCACCATCAAATGTAGGAGGCTTGATCTTATTCATCTCTCCTGGTATCTCATCTACCCTAGACCTCCTCTTATGCTTCCTGACAAGGGATGGACTTGAATTACTATGTGGTATCCTAATTGAATTCCTTGGGGAGTGATGGTGATTCCTGCCAATGCTTCATGTTCTTCTCCTCTCATCATGATATCTGTGACTCCCTGGTTTGCTTGACTCTATCTCCTTGTCCATCTTCTTTTCTATTATGTCCAAGCTTTGCATTAAATTGATGTTGAAGCATTCTTGTTGCTCCATGGCTTTCACAAGCCTCTCATTATCAACTTTATAACTTTGGATATCCTTTTTCGGAATTTTTATGGTCTCTACCAAGTTCATGCTTTCCTCTTTGCCTTCTCCATGCCCATTTGAATTTGTACCTTCATTACCAATACTAACATACATCCCTCTGATCTCATCTTCATGGTTGTAATCCCTCTGTGCATTTTCCATTCCTTCCATGCTTCTAAACTCTATGTTTATCTTTCTTTGATATAATTTTTTTTACTCCGCAAAATGTGTAGGCAACAAGATTTGTTAGACTAAATAATTTAACAAATTCATGAAAATTACGTACAATTTTTTTCCATTAATGCATCAAGATTATTTATTTTGATTCCTTGTGAAATTAATTTCCCAGATAAATTTTCTAGGTAGGTATCTAGAATCTTTTGTCCAATACCTTTCCAATGCCTCCTTCCTTTCTCAATTACGAGTCTTGAGCAAAAAGTTGTGGTCATTTAAATATTACACATTAATTTCTTCTGCTCACCCCTCATCCAGGTGCAATTCTTAACTGTGCATGGGAATCCTTGCACATGCCCATTTGGAATTTTGGCATGAGACAAATTGTGTTCTTTCATAAACATATTTTGTACACTCTAGCAAATTTTCACCCCCATTTGAGCTCCAAGCTGCTAGATACATCTTGTTGAATTTTCAGGCCAATCAATATTTTTTTGGCCTTGAATGTTACAGGTACCTTCTATGCCATCCTACTCATTTTAACGTACCCAGATTTTTAATTTAGATCCATGTATATATTCTATGGCCCAATATATTTCCATAGACTACTCTTGTGTCTCAATATGATTCCTGAGTAGGAAGTTATGGCCTTCAGAAGTTAACTGGGTCTTAAAATTTACCCTCCATTGTTTGACATGTAATTCCCTCATACTAACTCAGATTGACGAATGTAATACACCGTTAGAAAGCTATTATCGAGCTATTTCATTTGACCTAAAAAATATAAACATTAAGTGAAATTTTTTCAAGTAGATAAAAACATTGTTTAGGGCCTCAAAAATACCCTGCAAAAACATGACCTGGAAAACACCGAAACTTTCCAATAATTTTCATTAATTTTCTGATAAAATTAGCCTCCATATGTTGACTGGAATGGTGATGTAGCACCTGAGTCCACATGGAATATAGAGGTGGCACAATTTCAGCCTCTGGTCTCCTCGGCCCTACCTCATCAACTTCTATCTTCTTCTTCCTTAGCTATTATCTCTGTCATTGGCACGTACATGCTAATTTTTTCCCCCCATAAGCCTTTGGCTGCCATGTGGTGCCTTTGTATTGGGTCGCAGGGATGGGTGGATCCTATCTCGCACCCATTCTCCATGTGCATGCAAATTTTCATGTTTTTTAGATCCAATAGTCATGGTGTGGAGGGTGTTGGCGATGATCAACGACCCTTATCGCATTGCGCCCCCCCCCCCACCAACTAGTAACCAAAGGGGGGAGGGGAGAAAAAAAATAACCATGATTAATACCATGGTGATGTGTCACTCCCTAGCACATTTCGACCCCCCGGCCTGTGGTTAACATAACCACTCCAGACCCCCCCGGAATTAACGTGGGGTTGGTGTGTGTTCAGGTTTTGGGGTTTCGCTGGGTAGGAAGGCACTGCCTCCATGACACCAAATCACATGCCACCTCTGCTACCCTGCCACTGTGTACCTTCCATCATGGCATATCCCACATGGTGGTACATGTCACCACTCAGCCACATCATCTAACATGTACCCTCCATGTCAGGCTAATGTCATGGTACGAAAAAATTCCCAATTTCGCCTATTTCGAATTTTTCCCAATTTGTCCAAAAACGCCCAAATTACATCATTTTGAAATTTCATTTTCAGACCGCCATGGAAACTTTGCAGCTAGCTTCGTGTGTCTAAATTATGGTCCTATGAATAACAATTTAATCTTTGCACATGAATTTTGACCTCCTCCACAATGAATTCTCCATAATTTAACTACAAGATTTGGGGCTTTTGCCCAAAAATGTCCAATTCCACCCCATTTCACCATGGGTGCTTTGTAAATTCCCAATTTCGGCCAACTACAGGTATGATTTTTCCCAATTAAAGATTTGAATTGGATACTTTAAACTTTTTGGCTCAATTTTCCCCACTTTCACTATAAAATAATTTGTCGAACAATTTTCAAACGAACTCTTCGTGACATTATGTCAAATTGTTTTCTTGCAAATCTGCAAATCTCAGCTCTACACTCTCTTAATTGGATCATGCAGGCTCAGTGTTGAAAACTAGGCTCTGATACCACATTGTAGCATCCCCATATACCGACTAGGTTATGCCACTTAAAATTTTGAACTCTGATACTAATTTAATTCATAAAAATACTCTGCAAATGCACAGATTCATACAAAATAATAATAGAAATATACATGCAACTTACACAGGAAAAACCCATGAAAATAATTTCATAAATATTAATACAACACATGAATTAACACACAATTGACACTTATCTTTGATAAAAATAACACCAACTGTTTGCATACCTTTCACATTCCTCCTAGCCTTAGACCAAACTGCTCAAACTCTCAGCAGTGGGTCACCCCCGAGCTAGGGCTTCAACTCCACCTAGGCAAGGGAATCCTATCCCAAGCTAAGGTCTCCCAGATAACATAAATCTCATACTCAGGTGCAAACTCAAGCTAATAGCCTACAGTCCCTCATTCCCCACATGCATGTCCCACCCTAGGAAGTGTGTCCCTTCTCTGCTCAACAGTCCTTCGGTTGCCCCACTTCCCTTTCGGGGCTTCAAAAATAGGCCAAACAATAATTCTCAAAGCCTTGTATCTGCATCTTGGCACCTTGGGAATTAATTCCCATCAATTCTCTCACCTGGAGAGAATGATCATGGGTCTGACAACCCGCTTCTTCAATAGTCAACAGGCATGACAACCCGCCTCTTCTTCTCCAAATATTCCCAGGTATAGATATAGGTACGGGTATGGGTACAGGTCCAGTAACATCAAGGTATGAATGATATCTGAGTGATTGAAGGAATGAAGATAGAATGATAGGAAAATGATATAAGTCCAAACTATATGTATGCATGTTCCCAACTTGACACTTGTCATGTTGGGAACTACCTTGGGCCCACTTGACCCCCACTCGTCCCCATCCTTAGAACTTAGGATAAAATAAATATCCATACTTTATACTTTAAGTAATATTAATATAATATTCCTTTGGGCTTAAGCCCCCTAGCTTAGCCCCTTTTCCTAAACTTTTAGCCCCCTTTCCCTATCTAGTGGAGTTTATCCCCCCATACTATTTTACATGGTTGGTTTGCAGCAGTGATGTGTTTTCATTAAAATTTGTGTGTGATTACATATCACAATCATGGCTCACTAGCCATTTTAGCATATGCGTCCACAACCTTATAACCACACAAGCACTCTGGCCTCAAAATACATATACACAAAGGCACTCTGGCCCAAAATGTCCTGGCTCACCAACCTATGTGTTCATTTACATTTACATGTACAATTGGGGTTCAACCTAGGGGTATTACATTAGTGGATTTCTAAATTTATCCTGGATTAAGGGATTGCGGTTTTGGTAGCTCCAGAATACCTTAAATATTGTATATATTGTATTGTGAATGGTGAAATTAATGAAATGAAGAGTTGAGAGGTGCAACACTAGGGAAGGAAGGTTTTCCCTCGGTTAAGGGTTTCCAACGTAACTGTGTACTATATGTATGAGTCATTGATTAATTTTTGTTTTGATTAAGAATCTATACGCATTTCTTTACTTCACGGGTTTAAAACTCACAATCTTCCAACCACAAAGGATTGAATTTGAATGGACTGGGAAGCTTATCATTTTGTCTATCCGTTTGCAGAATAATTGCACAATGATAAAAAAAAACCACAGGGATCACCCAAGTCTTGATTCAGTCTGTCTCAAACATAATACTTTTTGAGACTAATAATTTGTCCAACCTTTTGGCTACACCTTCTATTTCATCCATGTTGTTCCTCTATGTAGGAACAAGCTTTAATGGTTCAACATCTATAAAACTCTATTCCTTTATCTTATGCTAGAATTACCTAGTTTCTCTATCTAATCTTGCATTGTGGCCCCAAATTTCATCCCAAGAGACAATGAAATTTAGGTCACCTCCGATTATCACCCTTTCTTATTTAGTATTTTGGAGACTAAAAAGGGAATTATGAAAATTCTATCTATCCTAATAAGGACCATAACAATTTATAATAGAGAGAGTCTGGCCCAAATTCTTGAAGATGAACTTGGTCCATATTCTTGAACCAAGAACAACATAATCAATTAGAGTGATAGATTCCCTCCAGCATGTCATAACACCTATAGATTTTTCTATTTCATCTAATGACATAAAACACCAATCCTTCAACAACTTGCCCAATTCTCTAACCAATTTTCATCCTTCTTCCATAGTTTCTTGAAGCATTAGAACATTTAGTTTTTTTTATTTCAACCATTCTAACCAATGAAAGTGTTTTTTAGGGACTTCCTAGACCTTTGATATTTAGAGAAAGTAGGATCATTTCTGAAATCTTTGGGGATGTTGTCCAGGGAAAATTTTAGGGGTTAAATTTCCATGTTTTTTTCAAAAAAGAAGATTCACCAATTTTTTTATTTTACTTTTTTCTAAAATGATTCCCCCAAATTATATAGTATAAAAGTATTGTACTCTAAATATCACCAAAATTTTCTAGAAAATATATAAAGTCCTTAGATATTTGAATATTTTTTCAAAAATATTGCCTAACATTTTATAGTTGGCATTTTCAGAATTAGTAATATTTTCCAAGGTTTCTACACTTTAAGATAAGTATGGATCCTTAAAATTTTCCTTGATTTTGGCTTTCTCTAAGGACCCCCTCAAGAGATTTTTGTTTCCCTTGTTTGATTTCTTTCAAAAATTTGTCCCAGACATGTTTCAAAAAAGAATTTCTACCTATTGAGCCATGTCCTTGGTCAAGGATCAAATGTTATCCTAAACTCCCTCACGAAATTTTTCCCTCATTTTTTGTAGATCATTTTCAAGGTATTATGCTATATCTACTCAAAGTCATTGTATTTGGCTCTTCCTTAATTTCAGTGGTGGTGGATGAATAATCTTCTTAGATTGTAAAGGAGCTACTAGATGGGGATTTTGAGATTATATTTTCCTCCCCCCCCCCCGGCTTATGAACCATGAATTATTTGATTATGGATTTAGAAAAAGACCTTAGGATTTAGTTTTTTATCCCATCCTAGGAGGCCCCCTACCTTAGATTGCATCGGCATATCTAATTGTACCCCAGACATAACATTGAAATAAAAAGGAGAATGTTGATTCAATTCCATCAGCGGATAAATTGTACACTTAGCTAGATTTAATGTTTGCCCATTCTCCTATGGCTATTCTTTGATATCCTTGTTCAATTCTCCATTTTATTGAGGTTGAGTGAGACTCCTAGAAGAATCTAGTTGTTAACAACAATTCTTGTCTTGGGCACAAGAATATTCAGGTCTGCAAGTTGCACGAGAAGCACCCAAGAACAGCACGGAAAAATCTCATTTCAGGCTTCCAAGCAAGTAAACGGGCGAAATTATGTTGTCAATGGCCCAGATTCATCCATAGGAGCAGATCGACGGTCGACCGGAAATCGCGGTTAGCGGAGTTGCGTCGGGATTAGCGCGATGGGTAGCATCTATATTGCATGCAAGAAAAGATATCAGTCATCCATCCAAAGGACGTGTGGCACGAGATCTAGTCACGTCAGCATTTCGGCATTCAAGAGTTCGAAGGGTGAGGGTTTCACGTCGTTCTACATCTCGAAACCCCGAACCCCAAAACGTCGATAAGTGCCTTTGAAGCTAAGCCTATGGTCCTAGAACTCGATCACATCAAGTGAGCCTAGTAATGGAGATAGCCCTCTTCTAACATCAAATACCATCTCGACCGTTCCGCTGGAGGACACGCGGCGTACATCCGTGCTTTCGTGGTTTGGTCAATCGGGATTTTGAGGAAAATTGCATCGTGAACCTCCGGTACCAGAAATCTCGAAAGGATCGGAACCGTCCATCTGAAGGACACACGACGCAATAGCTGAGCCACGAGTGGGGCCCTTCGGTATTTTCATGATGAAAGCACCGAGGTCATCTCAGTCGTTCATCCATCAGCGAGGCTCGGGCAATTTTAATTTAAAGAGGGCGCAGATCTAGACGGTCGTGATCCAGGCACTCAAATTCACGGACGAAGTCCAATTCTGTACCCCCTCCGTCATTCTGGCTTTAACGAGAAGGGGGGGGTCCGGAATCAGAGATAATGTATGCACACATATGGACGGCCCAAGTCTCAACGCTTAGATCTACGGTCTGTATTGAATTTCGGACCCCCCCATCGGTTCTGCCTTTAATGGAGGGGGGGGGTCCGGAATGGAATTTCACTATAGCGGGCCCCCTATCTATACGTGGCATGAATATAATAGTCCCAAGTCCTCACTGCCTGCCATGTGTCCCTTTCGCCCAGTCACCTCCGCCTCAACACCTCCCTCCATTCATTGTCTCCTGTCCCCGTATCACTTCCACGAAAGCACCCCTTTTCCCCCGGCCTCACCTTCACCATACTGGCACCTACAACATCCTCGTCAAGCATGCCACATCTTCCACCTCTCATCCCATGAACCGTTCAGCTGGTCTAGGTGGCCCCTCGAGAAGACCTCCACATCCCCAAAAGGCAGAGTTGACCAGAACCGTTCCTGATCTCAAGAGGGAAGTTATTGCAGTTGTTGGAGGTGGTTAGACATCATCTCCGTCATAAATGGAAAGTCCAGCAAAGGACTAAAGCTGGTCGATTCGTCTGCAACAGGACAGTCCTAAATTTGATAGCGTCTGTCATAGGTGCATGATCGGCTAGAGTCTGCATGCACAGACTGTCAGAAGACATGCAGACACAATGTTTTTAATGCAGCGTCTTGTTTTTTCTATTGTTGTTGTTTTGAGTATATGAAGGCGTTTTCGCCATTTTGGGTAATTATCGATGGTAGAGCGAACCTCCCGATTGTAAAGTTTTAACAGACACTCTAGTTCTCTGGTTATGCATCTGTATGTAAGATTTCTTGTTTAATGACAGACAGTTTTCCTACCCCATCTATTTTTCATCTCATACTGAGGGAGTTCATGATTGACTAATTCACATGAATTATTGCAATTATGTTACAATAAAGGATTTATTGTTGCATTCTTGTATTATCCGGTTTTCTGCGTTTGAATGTAAGAAGATCTTGTGTTTAGATGTTTTCTCCTACAGTCTGTTAGAAACCTGATGTTTACGACATACCTTTGCAGTTCTCTTATACAAGTCTTCCCCCTACTCACCCTTACTACAACTCACTGTCTGAAGTTTATCTAAGACCTCACTTTCCCATGCATGCCTAGCCTAGTTTCGGAGTTAGAACAACATTGTTTTGAGTTAACTTCCATTTGATCACCCCTTTTTATAAACAAATCGTGACATAAACTGATGGGTGTCGGGCTCTGCTCCTGCTGCAATCCAAGAGTGACTTCTGTCGCTAACATTTCTGGCACCATTGTTGGGGACGAAGTTGAAGATTTTCCCTGGGATTGAACGACATTGAGCCTCTGATTCTGAAGGTGCATCAGGTATCAAAGCCCTTAAAGATTTCTACTGTACACCTGGCAACTCCACTGTGGCGACTCCAAGGTTTCCACATGACTGTGTCAGTTGTGGCTACTTTAGCATGCCTGAAAGCTGACCCAAAGGAGCTTTCTCGAGAAGGTTTCAGCAGCTTCTTTCTCTGCCTGAGAAGCTTCCTGGGGTAACGACAACGTTAAGATCTAGCCTTTGATGGTGAACAAGGACCAGGCACATTCAAAGCTGTAAATCTTTCACCTGGCGACTCCATGATTCAAGGATCAATTAGCGACTCCACTGGTTCGATATGGAGAAAATCTTAGCTAAAAGGTTTGCTTTCTGTGACTTTTCCCAGATAGTTGGTTTTCCTACTGCACTTCCTGATAGAGACCAATGGAAAAATTTCCTCCCTGAATTTCATGCAACAATTTCGGAGGTACCAGCTGAGCATTTACTGGACTTTCATGAGGTTATTCATCGACTTAATATCATGCATGAAGATGTCCAGATTAA
>JZKD02S2227975.1:23859-38199 GCA_000966675.3 Picea glauca
CATATACACAATGTTCACAAAAAAAAAATCTAGAGATCAATTAGACATACCTTCAACCGTACCTTCACCGTGTAGTAGTCGAAGACCCTTATCTCCAATATTCCCCAGTCTTTGATCCCACAACATAACCTTTTCTCTAGAAATTGTAGGAGTTTTTTCTTCTTCATATTCAATATCAAGAACAATGGAACTATTACACCCATCAATAATAGTGCTTCCTTGCAGCTTATACAGAGTTCCAGTCCAAACTCCCTTGAACGACACCTTTGCTCCTTGAACCATCCTGTAGGTTTCTTTTCCAAATACTATTTTTACCCCTACATTGTCCATTTTTCTTACAAAAATCAAATTTCTGACCAATATTGGGATGTGCACAACATCAAGCAATGTTCTAATCCTTCCATCTATGAGCCTCAACTTGAATTTTCCTTGTCCTATGATTTTGGGTGTCGAGTCATCACCTAGGAAAACATTACCTCCATCATGCCTTTCATATTCAGAGAACAACTCCCTGTGGGGAGCCATATGAAAGGATGCACCTGAGTCAACCAACCATACCTCATGATCTACATGTTTTCTTGAAGAATCCAAGTACACATCCCCTCCTTCATCCTTGGAGGTATTTTCTTATGTAGAGGGATCAAATTCATATCCCTTCACTCTCTCAACGCTTTTCGATCTACATTGATTCTTAAAGTTCCCTTGTTTTCCACATCTTCTGTAATATCCCCAAGGACGAGCCTTGTTGTAATCATGTTTATGAATTGTAAATCATTATTTGTAGGCTGGTGAGCCAAGTATTGATAATCTAGTGGGCTTATGTATTTATTAGGCCAGAGAGCCTAAGTATTAAGGCCAGGAGCCTGATTTTGGTATGTGTAATCATGCAGACTATTAATAAAATATAAACATCGTTGCATGCAGACCGACCATGAAGAAAGAGTGATGGGGGACTAAGCTTCCACATTGTGGGTAAGAGAAAGGGGGTTGAAAGGTTGGAAGGGGGGGCTAAGCTTAGGGGCTTGATTCCTTGGGAATAATAATTTTTTATTATTACAAAAGCTATGTGAAATGTATGTTTTTACCCTAAGTCTTGGGAGGGGCAACGCATGCAGCTCCAGCGTGTGAAAAAAGGGAAAGCATGTGGCTCCAGGAAGACAAGTGTTGACCTGGGCGCATGCAGTTAAAAACGATTGATTTGAGCCATGTTGGGGAGGCATCCTACATTCTTGCGTCAGTGTTGCCAGTTTCTGAATGCTCGGTCTGAAAATTGTTTTCCTTTTCTTTGGAACCTCTGTGGTTTTACCCTCACACAACTCTGAGAACCAAAACCCTTTGAATTGTTCTGTGTCTTATGTGGAACCTGACACCAGGGAAATCGCTTGAGTGTGTTGTGTCTAGCATTTGGCCATTGCCATTTTTGGACCTATGCCCATTTGTTGTTGTGACTGTCATCCCTGTGTGAATGAGTGTTGGATCGTGGTTGTTGTCCTCGCCTTGCTGGAGCTGAGTCGAGGAGGGTGTTGAAGAACTGGGTTGTCAGGACCGTGGTAGAAGAAGCATGTTTCCAGGCCTGTGAGCAGCTCTCTCCGGGTGAGAGAGTCTGCTAGGAAGGGGTTTTCTCACAAAGAGAGTCCAACACCAACTACGGAGCTCTGAGAATTCCTGATCCGGCCTGTTGCCAAGACCTAGAGAGGGAGGTGTAGCACTGATGGACTGTTCTTGTGAAGTTGTATACTCCCGGGTGGAACAGGCATGTGGGGAATGAGAGTTCATGAGTAGTGGGCGTAAGAGGCTCCTAGAGAGAATCCATCCTGTTGTACTGCAAGTTTTCCTATCACCTCAACCTAGTCTAGGATTCCCTTGCCCTCGGTGGAGCTTGGTCCCAGCTCAGGGGTGACCAGCTGCTAAGAGTGATGAGTAGCATGGTCTAAGGCTGGGAGGTTTGTGGAAGGTTTGCACGTGGTTGGTGGAACTACTATAGTTTCATGATAAGTATATGCATGCGTTTAATCTCAATTAAAATGCATGTCTATGATGCTTGCACTATTATCATGTATTCCATTGCAATTGTAGATTACTGTCTCACATTCTTCTGTATGTTAGCAGTAATCCTGTGATTATTCTGAATTGTTTAGTTGAATGTGTTAATTTGATTTTATGCATGTTATGCATATAAGTATGAGAATGTTTCCGCGTAGTAGCGTTGCCCGGCCGTGGGGTTGATGGTCAAGGATGTTACAATATGGTATCAGAGCCCATCATTTCAATGTTGAGCCTAGATGGGGCAGATAAGGGGTCTTTAGACCCAAGGTATCGAGAGGAAATTATGTTTGGAGGACTAATTTTGAACCTTAGAATGTTTATGGGTGCCAACGAGTTACTTGTCCATGTTAGGAAGCTCAAGAATAGTAGTGGAAGAATAAAATTGCAGTCGGCGTGGTATTCGACCACAGAAAGAGAGCACTCAACACTTGGGGTGTTGGAGTCGCAGGATCTGTTCAGAAGGAGAGACCTTTATGACCGTTAGATCCGGAGAAGGTATCGGAAGGATATCTAGGAGGCCTTTTGGGAGTTCGACTATCGGGAAAAGTAGGGTTCCTGAGGCGCAAACTTCCGAAACCCAAAACCCCAAAAACCCGAGAAGATCTACACCATAGATTTGGGAAAAAGATCTCGACTGTTGGATCAAGCAGAAGAGAAGATTGTAATTTCAGGAGTTTGACAGTCAGGAGAAGTGGGATGTGCTGACACAAAAACCCCCCGAAGCCTGAAATCATGAAATCCTGATGAGCCAAAGTAGTGAGTCGGACTGACATCATTGGGATGGACGAGGACACAAGGGATGTGTGCCATGTGCCAGTGGGTCCCAAAGGAAAAAAATAGAATCAGTGGGGCCAGATGGCGTCACCTAAAGTAACGTGGACCTTCTTAAGTACACCATGTGTCGCCACCGGGGTTGGTGACAGTTATACTATGGCCCGGAGGCTAGAAAGGTCAAAAGTTTGGAATTTGGGAGTTGGAGAGGGAAGCAAGCGTGGGAGACTCCAGGACTGAAATCCTAAAACCCGAAACCCCGAAGTCCTGATTGGAGAACCTTGGGAGATAGCACCTAGGAGATTCATGATTCGGAAAATCAGAAATCGGGAGTATCGGGTTTGCCCCACAGCTGAATACCCGAAACACGAAGTCGTGAAGTGCCCTACTTGTTAGGAGAGTGATCACGACCTGTGAGCACGTGGGTTGGGGAACCAAGAGAAAATGGCTAAGGCGTAAGTTTCCTACAGAGCCGAGCAGAGCTTGGAAATTTCAGGGAATCTGAACATTTTTTAGAATTGTTTAGAAATGCTGAGGGAATTTTTAAGGAATAAGGACCTGAAAATTTTCGATTGTCTGCACATTGTGATGCAAAAGTTCGACAAGTACTAGAACTGAATAGAATTTTCACTTAGTGCAAAAGAAATGGAAGGGTCATAGATTTCTTCCAGTTCTGAGGATGAAGCAAAAGGAATGGATGTTCATTTGGGAATTGAAGGATCGAACTCCAATGGCCATAGAGAAGAGATAGATAAGGAAGGGTGCATGATGAAAATCATTGAAAAATTGCAGAAAGATGCCCAAACTCACCGAACATATAGTAGAAAGCTCAGGAAAACTCAGGATAAACAACGTGAATTCAACTTAAAGTTGTTGAAGAGTCTGCAAATAATAGAAAAGAAATTGGACAAGGAGAGTGACTCAAGCAAAACAAAGAGTCGCAGGACCCCTCAGAGGAAAAGAATATCAAGGAGTGTTAGCAGGCATCTTCGTCACTCCCCGAAGCATGCCAGTAAGGAGGCACACAGTAGTTCAAGCCCATCTCCTACCAGAAAGCACAAGAGATCTGGAGCGGATGAAATGAAAGGAGAAATGAACAAGATTAAACCTCCAACATTTGATGGAGAACATAAGAAGGAGGAAGATGTCGAAACATGGTTGCTTGGTATGAGGAAATACTTCCAGCTACAGAATTATTCCTCTCATGCAGAAGGAAGAATTGTGATGTATCAACTGAAAGGAAAAGAATCCATGTGGTGGGATCAACTTGTGCAGGTGCAACACATTAGAGAGAAAGATATCACTTGGAAATAATTCAAGAGGTATTTCAAAAAGAAATACTTGACTAAGAGATATTATGACAGAAAGATGAAGGAGTTCTTTGAACTCAAGCTAGGCAACATGACCATGGATGAGTATGAACGTAGGTATTTGGAATTGATGAAGTATCTTTCATTCATCAAAGATGAGGCTGTCAAGATTCAGAGGTATCTAAGTGGATTTCCACCTTCCATCAGTGACATAATCTAGTATGATGACCCTAAGACCATGGAAGAAACAATAAGAAGAGAGAAATGCTTATATGAACAGTAAAGAGAAAAGCCTACCTTTCTGAAGGCTTGGGACGACCAGAGGAAGTTCAAGAAAGAACAGAGGTAGAAGGGAAACAAACCTCCCTTTTTCAAAAACGGTCCTCAAGGAAAACCATCGTTTAGAGAGCTGAGAATGGCTGACATAGGGGAAAAAAGGCCAAGATAGATGCACATTCAGTGTTGGGGCTATCAGGGAGACCATAAGTACAGAGATTGTCCACACAAAAATGGAAAAGTGAGAGTTGTACATAACGTTCAGTAAGCTAAAATAGTGGAGGACATGGGTAGTAGAATGCCAAGGATCTACGCAACCCTGGACAATAAGCAAGCTAAATTTTAGTCGCACATGATTGAAGTAGAAGGTATGATCAACAACCATGCCTTTACTATTTTAATTGATTCAGGGGGGGCTAGCCATAGTTATATAGATTTTAGAGTGATGGAAAGTTTTCATTTGATGAGAAGCAAACATGAGAAGTCTTGGTTAGTGCAGCTGGCTACAGGAACTAAGAGAAAATTCATTGAGTTAGTTAAGTCATGTCCAGTGGACATGAATGGACTAAACACAAAGGCTGAATTGAAAATTATTCCTTTAGGTTCTTACGACTGTTTGGTTGAGATGGATTGGTTGGACCAGCACCACGCCATCCTGGACTGTCGTAACAAGTCATTCACTTGCCTAGATGAGGAAGGAAATAGGAAAACAATCCAAGGAATTCCTAGAGCGGTTGTTGTTAGAGAAATCTCAGCAATACAGCTGAAGAAGTGCTACAGAAAAGGATGTCAATTATTTGCATCCCATGTGGAAAAAGAATCTAGGGATGAAGTCTCAAATATTGGAGATCATGCGGTACTAAAGGAGTTTGAAGATGTGTTTCAGGAGGTGCTTGGACTACCTTCGAAAAGACATATTGACTTCTCTATAAACTTGATGCCTTGCACAGCTCCAGTGTCAAAATATTCTTACAGAATGAGTACACTAGAGCTGAAAGAACTGCAATTGCAGCTTGAAAAGCTTCTGAAGAAGGGGTATATACACCCAAGTGTGTCAGCTTGGGGAGCCCCAGTTCTATTCGTGAAGAAGAAGGATGGAACACTGAGATTGTGTATTGATTTCAGACAGTTGAACAAAGTAACTATAAAGAACAAATATCCTCTATCGAGGATTGATGACCTCTTCGATCAGTGGAAGGATGCGAAGATATTTTTGAAGATAGATCTTAGATCGAGATATCACCAGGTAAGGATAAAGGATGAATACATCAGCAAGACCACCTTTAGAACAAGGTATGGTCACTATGAATTCATAGTGGTGCCATTTGGGTTGTCAAATGCAACCGTTGTTTTTATGTGCTTGATGAATGGTGTATTGAGGGACTATCTAGACAAGTTTGTCATAGTCTTTTTGGACGACATTTTGGTGTATTCCAAGTCAGAGGAAGAGCATGAGAAACATTTGAAGATGGTGTTGCGAGTGCTAAGAGAGCACCAACTGTAAGCCAAGTTGAGCAAATGCTCGTTTTATTAGGAGCAGATCCATTAATTGGGGCATATTATTTCGAAGGATGGGATAGTTGTAGACCATGAGAAGATTGAGGCCATCAGAGAATGGTCAGTGCCAAAGAACGTGACAGAAGCCAGATCCTTTATGGGTCTATCTGGTTATGACAGAAGGTTTATCGCAGGGTTCTCGAGGATAGCTCACCCTATCACTTCCTTGCAAAGGAAGGAGAAGAAGTTTCAGTGGACAGAGGATTGTGAGAGAAGCTTCCAACAATTGAAGCAATTTTTAACCAGTGCTCCAATCCTGAGGATTGTAGATCCAAATGAAGACTTTATGGTGTGCACAGATGCATGCAAAGAAGGACTGGGAAGATTCCTCAATCAGAATGGATTTGTAGTCTTCTATGAATCCAAAAAGTTGAAGGAGCACGAAAGGAACTATGCAAATCATGATTTGGCATTGGCATCCATAGTACACGCTCTAAAGAAATGGAGGCATTACCTCATGGGAAGGAGATTCGAACTGAGAATGGACCACAACGAGCTGAAATATTTGTTTGATCAGCCAACCTTGAATGCTAGACATAGTAGGCGGTTGGAGTTTCTCTGTGAATATGATTTTGATATCAAGCATATCAAAGGGAAGGAAAACAAAGTGGCTGATGCACTCAGCAGGAGAGTGCATGAATTACATGCTACATCCATTAGCATGTATCAAACCGATATAAAGGACAGAGTTTTGGAGCGCAAACTTGCAGTACAGGGAATTGGTAGCAAAGCTACAACAAGGTAAAATGCTGGAAGGAGTGGAATATTATCATCTTGGAACTGATGGAACACTTCTATACAAGAATAGAATTTATGTACCTAGTGTCTAGGACATGAAAATTATGATTTTGCGTGAAATGCATAATGTGCCTTATGCAGGGCACCCTGGATATCAAAAAATTGTGGCAGCAGTCAAGAGCCATTACTTTTGGCCAGGTATGAAGAAAGATATTGTTGAATACATCGCTAGATGTATGGAGTGCCAGAAGGTTAAAGCTAAGCACATGCACCCAACAGGGTTGCTKCAACCTTTACCTATTCCTGAGTGGAAGTGGGAAGTGGTGACCATGGATTTCATCACAKGATTTCCTAGGACAGGCAAGCAACATGATTCAATCATGGTGGTGGWGGAAAATCTTACGAAAGCTACCCATTTCATTCTATTAAAGACTACTCACAAGGMAACAGATGTTGTTGACATCTTTATAAAGGAAGTGACACGATTGCACGAAATTCCCAAGACAATTGTGTCTGACAGAGACCCAAAATTTACCTCAAATTTCTGGAAAGGSTTATTCAAAGGGTTCAGAACGAATCTAAACTTCAATACAGCCTCTCATCCTGAGTCTGATGGACAGACAGAGAGGGTGAATAGAGTAATAGAAGACATGYTAAGGATGTATGTGATGGACAAACCATCGAAATGGGAAGACTACCTGCACTTGGTAGAATTTGCCTACAACAATGGGTATCAAGCATCATTGAAGATGAGAATATTTGAAGCACTTTATGGAAGAAAGTGCAATACGCCAGTAAGCTGGGACAATCCAGCTGACAGGGCAAATAGTTGGGCCAGAGTTTCTCAAGGAAATGGAAGAACACATGCTAAAAATTAAGCAGAATTTGAAAGTTKCCCAAGACAGGCATAAGAGTTATGCTGATAAGAACAAAACCCACAAAGAGTTTAAAGTGGGTGATCATTTTTTCCTGAAAGTGAAARCCAATAGAAGTTCCCTGAAGCTGGGAAACTGCACCAAGTTGGCAGCCAGATTTTGTGGGCCATTTAAAATCCTAGAAAGGATTGGGCCAGTTGCATATATGCTTGCATTACCTGCATCCATGACTGTACATAATGTATTTCATGTTTCATTGCTTAAGAAATATATACCTGATGATAATCATGTTATCGATTGGAATGTGATTCAAGTGGAGMAAGAAGGTGTCTTGCAAGTGCATCTTGTGYGCATATTGGACCGAAAAARMAAACAACTCCAGAATTGAGCCATAGAGATTGTAAATGTCTAGTGGAYCTGGTACGGTCCCGARGATGCGACATGGGAGCATGAGGATGCGATGCGGGAAGAATACCCGCATCTTTTTGAATATTTTGAAAATCTTGCTGATGTTGTGTGAAAGTTGCATTGAGGACARTGCAAAAATAAGGGGAGGGGATTGTAATATCCCCAAGGACGAGCCCTATTGTAATCATGTTTATGAATTGTAAATCATGTTTTGTAGGCTGGTGAGCCAAGTATTGATAAGCTGGTGGGCTTATGTGTTTATTAGGCCGGAGAGCCTAAGTATTAAGGCCAGGAGCTTGATTTTGTTATATGTAATCATGCAGACTATTAATAAAATATAAACATCGTTGTGTGCAGACCGACCACGAAGAAAGAGTGATGGGGGACTAAGCTTCCACATTGTGGGTAAGAGAAAGGGGGATGAAAGGTTGGAAGGGAGGGCTAAGCTTAGGGGCTTGATTCCTTGGGAATAATAATATATTATTATTCCAAAAGCTATGTGAAATGTATGTTTTTATCCTAAGTCCTAGGAGGGGCAACGCATGCAACTCCAGTGTGTGGAAAAAGGGAACGCATACAGCTCCAGAAAGACAAGTGTCGACCTGGGCACATACAGTTAAAAACAGTTGAGTTGAGCCATGTTGGGGGGGCATCCTCCATTCTTGCATCAGTGCTGCTAGTTTTCGAATGCTCGGTCTGAAAATCGTTTACCTTTGCTTTGGAACCTCTGTGGTTTTACCCTCACACAACTATGAGAACCAAAAACTTTTGAACTGTTATGTGTCTTATGTGGAACCCGACACCGGGGAAATCGCCTGAGCGTGCTATGTCTAGTGTCTGGCCATTGCCATTTTTGGACCTATGCCCATCTGTTGTTGCGATTGTCATCCCTGTGTGAATGAGTGTTTAACCGTGGATGTTGTCCTCGCCTGGCTGGAGCTGAGTTGAAGAGGGTGTTCAAGAACCGGGTTGTCAGGCTTTTGGTAGAAGAAGCAGGTTGTCAAGCCTATGAGAAGCTCTCTCCGGGTGAGAGAGTCTATTGGGAAGGGGTTTTCTCTCAGAGAGAGTCCAAAACCAGCTATGGAGCTCTGATAATTCTTTATCCGGCCTATTGCCGAGACCCAGAGAGGGAGGTGTAGCATCGATGGACTGTGTTTGTGAAGGTGTATACTCTTGGGTGGAACATGCATGTGGGGAATGAGAGTCTGTGAGTAGTGGGCATAAGAAGGCTCCTGGAGAGAATCCTTCCTATTGCACTGCGAGTTTTCCTATAACCTCATCCTAGTCTAGGATTCCCTTTCTCTGGGTGGAGCTTGGTCCCAGCTCGGGGGTGACCCACTGCTGAGAGTGATGAGCAATGTGGTCTAAGGCTGGGAGGTCCGTGAAAGGTCTGCACGTGGTTGGTGGAGCTACTACAGTTTCAAGATAAGTATATGCATGTGTTTAATCTCAATTAAAATGCATCTCTGTGATGATTTCACTATCATGTATTCCATTGCAATTATAGATTACCATCTCACATTCTTCTATATGTTAGCGATAATCCTGTTATTATTCTGAATTGTTTAGTTGAATGTGTTAATTTGATTTTATGCATGTTATGCATATAAGTATGAGAATGTTTCTGCGTAGTAGCATTGCCCGACCATGGGGTTGATGGCCTGGGACGTTACATCTCCAACATACCTTTACAAACTTTCTAGGAGATTTAGATCTACCCTTATATTTAATCTCCCACTTGAGGACTTAGATCTATTTCTTTCCTGGGAGCATCCTCTTGCAAATAATGCATTTGTGCTCTATCCTTCCATGTTCTTCCATCTCATCTCCTCTGACAACAAGGATGAGACCACATCATCGAAACTCAGGTTAGTTGTATTACTACCTATTGCCACAACCGGACTATCCCACGAGTTTGGTAAAGAGCACAGTAAACAAATACATTTATCTTCATCTAAATTTTTTATCTCAACAAATAATAACTTACTTACCACAGTATTGAAGGAGTTCAAATGATCTGTCACCGAGTCTCCATCTCTCATCCTCAGGTTATACAGCTTCTTCCACATGAACAATTTATTTACCAGGGACTTAAACTAATACAAATTCCCCAAATTATCCCATAACTCCTTGGTTGTAGCTTCCCCTGACACATTCAGTAATACTGAATTTGAGAGACACAATCAGATTGCTCTCTTCTCCTTCCAATCCAACTTTTTCCAGTCATCTCCTGACGCTCCTATAGGTGCAATACTTGGATCCACCGTGATCCACTAATATCTGTCTACCAATAGATCTTCCATCTTGAGCTTCCACAGCTTAAAAGTTTGCCCATTAAATTTCTCGATCTCTATTTTTTAATTGCTCGCCATTTATTTTCACTTGAAGAATCAATACCGCATATCTCCCACTGTAACAAGGCTTATCACCGTCCTGAGCCAAAATCATGACCACAAAGGTGTCCACCTGGAGCCAATAATCGCGTTGATACCAAATGTAGATTTTAACCTTGTACAAGTATTTACTGCAAATAGATTTTCAATAAAAGATCAGAAAAGATACAATGGCAAATACACACATTACACAGTTTTTTCCCCTGGAAATCCATACCGGGAAAACCAACATATTATATATTCATCTTCTCATACAATATTGTTTACAATACAATATACATATAGGATCCTGTAGCATCCAAAACCCTAATCCAATAACTTGGATTAGTCAACAACCCTAATTCCTTAACTGGAAATAGAAAACCATCGACGAAAACCATGTGCTGAAAAACTGCCCAAAAACGGACGCAAAAAACTGCCAATTTTTTTTCTTTGGGGGCACTACCTCGAACCCCTATGACCCCCCAGGAAAGGGGGCGCTCCTCGCCCCTTTTACCCCCTGACGCAACGTAGACACTAGTTCTAACCATGCAAAAAATATCACACATACCCAACACCAAACCCTCGACCATATCAACCTCAACTAAAACTTGATCAATAGTCCAATAAGGTTCAATCAAGAAGGCATGATCCACCTCCAAAATTCTTCCTAAAGAATCCCCAACCAGAACTCAATAGTGATCCCTAGTAGTTTGACCCGGGTTAGAACTTTTCTCAAGGATGTTGATCTAGGGTGAAAGCAGGAAATCCAAGGAATTAGAGATAAGTATGTCATTTCCCAAAACCACTGGCCTTTTAAAATCTTACATGCATCTTCTTCACTTATGAAGATAAACCCAATCCATCCCCTAACAAGGATGTGAAAAATGGGGCCATACCCTAATATGGGTGCCCATTGTTTCTACAACCCATAATTTAATCTCATGTTGTTGAATCGTCTTCTCTAAAATCACCCAATTAAGGCCTTCCTTGTATACTTAATGAATTTTTGAACCCTTATGTCTTCTTCCAAGGTCATCTTCATTGGACTGCTCCTCTTCTAAACTAGCCTTTTTTCTTTTTAGGTTTTTTACCCTCAATAGGATGAGATGGCTCTTTCTCTTTTGTTACCCCTACAAGTGCATCCAAATCTAGGCCATTTCCCACAAAACTAGAACCCCAAAAATGTTATGGTGAGTTCTCCATTCCTTCAACACTTATATAATCCTTTTTGCTTTGTGAAATTTTAGCAATCACCTCCAATGGTGACTAGAAAGGAGATAAGAATACATCCACTATTGTACCCAAAGATTGAAACACATGTGCAAGCCCTAAATTGATATGTCAATAGGGAGTACCTTGGGACATCTGATGAGCCTTATTTACCTCTGTAGATGAAAGAAAAATCGTTCAAGTGAGGAAGTTACATCATTTATGCCCACATGGTGGTTTAGAACTCAAGGTTGTCTAGTTGTTCTCTCATTCCTATGGAGGCAAAGAAAATTTATGTTCAAGCCATATCTAGCCATGAAAGATACACTTACAATACCAAAATTTTGACATGATTCTACCTATTGGATAGGGATATTTGAAAAACTTGGATCCTCCAAATTTTTTACCAAAGAATGATCGGACCCTAAAGTCTTATGTAGAGAAGAAGTGTTGTAGCTTGCACCATAATAGTTCTCCTAACTAGGAATATTTTTCTTAAGGGAAAACTTATATAAAATTTGGCTCTTAGCTAGTGTATCCTTTGAGTAATAAAGGAAATACTCATATCTATCCATCTTAGAGAGTGAAATTTGCAAAAATCCTAATCAGTCTGTCAACCCTCTTTTTCTAATCTCCTCATATCTATCCATGGGAAAGAACCTATTCTTGAAGAATATTAGCACTTGCAAAAACCCTAGTCATTCTTTGTCTTAACCCACCAACATCCATGCCAAAGACATATTTACAAATATTTAGTAATATCTTGATTTATAATATGGAAGACTTCATGTATGCAATTTTCTACATCAAGATTTTGGCTTTAAAATTGCTTTCAACCAAATATCACCTCAATTTGTTGGACTCTCCATTGTAGATTATATTTCCTTTCTCCAACATACATAGAGTATACATGTGTTAATCATTGAGTTCAAACCCTAGCTACTCACAATCACCATAGAATACAAATCTCCAAATACGACTCCATTATGTGACTAGATTGCATTTCAAATGTTGTATAACACTCCCATGGCCACCACCATTAATTCCTCGACCTTCAACCTACAATTTTATCTCAACATGGAAATAGAACCCAAGGCCATCGTGCCCTTGTCTCCTTGTAGAATCACCTTGACAATTGATTTCTTTAGTGGCTAAGGTGTTTCAAAGGGAAGCATCATAGCTACTTCATGATAGAGACCCCATCCCCCTCTTTGTGGTAGTGGTTGTTGGATATTTGGGATAAATGTGCTCATACCATGAAAGGTTGATGCTCGAATAAAATAAGAATTAATCCACAATCAAGAAGCCACTCTTGACGTCAACTCCTCCTCAATGGTTGTGCTATGTGTGATCTACCTATGCACCGTGAATGACTTGGCAGTTAGTTGTCTCCTTCATGATCAAGGCTAGTGTTACTATAGATTAGGGTTCCTTTTACACTGTTGCTAGGGTTTCCTTGCCTACTCCAACATAGATATATTTATCTCAATGATACATCATCTATTATGTCATATGAAAAATGAGTTCGACCTATATTTCATTATGTTTAACACTTATAATGGCACACATTTACACCCACTATTTGACCCTAATATTGAACTATATATCAATTGAAATATTATAATATCAACTACATTAGTGGCTTATATTTCAACCCCAATGTCCACTAGTATCATTTAGGTCAAGATCTAGGTTGAAAATCGGGTCTAAATAGTTATGGATGAGAATAGGTAAAAGATGAGATAAATTTTCTACTTGAAATAGTACCCACATAATGTTGGTTGAAACTACAGTCAAACTTTTGGGCTCATATTGCAATGATTTGTATCTTGTCCTCTGGCAAATTCAAAAGAGAGACTATGTGTGTTTAAAAAATGTAGGACTTTTCTTGCTCTATTGAGACTTGAGTAGCTTGAGAGGCCCCATTAAAGAATCCATAAGGGGTATTCTTATCTACCTCTAATTTTTCTCTCTATGAACTTTTAGGTGTATGAAGTGTCACTCTCCAACCCATCGACCTTATCCTCTAGTGGCTCTACCAACAATGACACCAACCTCTTTTGTAAAATGGCATGAAAGAAAATCATAAGAGACACTTTCTTCACACTCTCTGCATAACACAATACCTCGATCCTTGCCAAGTTCTCCTTTGAAGATTATCCCAACTTAAAAGTCTATTGTGGGGTATTAACAATAGGAAAATTCTTGACTTATGGGGGCCTTCATCTTCCATTTGAAATGGCATTCCCATCTTTCCTATCCAATCTACTAAAGGGATACTTTGTAACTCAATGAGACTTTGTATTCCCCACCATACTTATATGTGGCCCAAACAAGAGTCTTTTGTTGTTCCCTCAAGCTTATCTTTGCATCCACTAATCATCCTTTGTAAGCCCTCCATTCAATCTTCACATTCTCCTTCCAACCCAAGATCTTCTACTAACTTCCAAACTATGTCTCACAACCCTCTTTGATTCCCGCAATGAACCTCTAACAAGTGGTGTATGTTCCTAACTTGCAAATGATGGTGAAGATTATGCATTACCTATTTTCTTGGGTGCATCCAATCTGTGAGTTAGTTACAAGAATTAACTTCACTTATATCAATGTCTTCTTCATCTTGTTTTATGAACTTTGAATTCACTCACTTGATTTTTCTATGTTGAATGTGACATAGATCTCTAATTGATTTCACCGTGATCAATGTTTAGAAAACACCTAATTCAGTCAATGATTTCACTTACTGATCACTTTGTCAATTGCCATAAGGAAAAA
>JZKD02S2227986.1:10405-20525 GCA_000966675.3 Picea glauca
TTATGTCACTTCCTTTTAACATTAGGGCCGACCTGACACTTTCTTATTTTGTAATTCTTTTTTTTAATTATCTTTAGGGCCTACATGTACTTCCTTCTTCAATTCACTTTGTCATATTCAAAAGTTCATTTCTCCTCAACCATGAGGATCCACATGATGTGCCACATACCACCAGAAACAACATGATTTATAATATCCTTCCATGGGTGTTTTATCTGCATGTGCATTTTCCTTCATGTCCAAATACCTTCATCAATCTTGCGGTCCAAAACCCATGACTAGGGTTGACATCAATGTCAACAACCAATCTTCCAACAATCTCCCCCTTTGTCATTGATGGCAAAACTCATGCTCCCCCTATCATCATGATCCCAATTTCTCTCCCCCTTTGACATCAATGGAAAAGGGTATGGATTCTCCCCCTAATCCTAATGGCAAAAGGTAACCTTCTTCTTTGGGGTTTCTCCCCCTAAACATGTGGCACTCAATAATACTTCATCCTTATTTTTGGTCTTTGGGACTTTTTCTTCCCTGGAATCCTTTTGTGTGGCTTCTTCCTTCTCTCTCTTCTTCATGTTTAGGATGCATATGGTGTTCGGTCTTCTTGTTGCAGTTGCAACCAATCTTCCTGAGTTATTTTCTCCGATTTTACATTTTCAGGAGTCAAACGTAAGAGTGTATCCTTGATCATGATGCAGGAGCATCTCTCCATGTCAGCCAGCTAGCTAGTCAGCCAAGTCAGTGGTTTCAAATCGCGTGAATGAATGTAATTAAATGTTTTAGGCTGTTGAGTTGTGAGGTCGTGCTTTGCACAAGCGTAGAAGTAGGTAGGCCTTTAATGATTTGAAGGCTGAGATCTAGATTCGATTCTGGACTAGATAGACCATTCAATGTAATTGAATAGGGTAGGTGAGGTTGGAGGGAAGCACTCGAAGAGCCCCCTCATGTAAAAGATCAACTGCGATCTCATTTTTGTAGGAGTTGTAATAGAAGAGAGTATGGACAAGAGAGAGAGAGAGTGCAAGAGAGGGAGCCGAGACCTTGTTACAGGCCATGCTCGAGAACACCTTGTAAAATAGGCATTTTCCATTAATACAAAGACAACAGTTTTTCCCACATGAATTTTGTGTTGTGTGAATGTCTTTTGTGTGTTCTGTTTATGCTGTAGATGTATGCTGCAGGTTTGCATTTGCAGGGAGTTGTTTGATTTTTCAGGCTCGAGAGGTTCTTTGTGGTTTCATGCTAGGAGGGCATGCCAGAGTACGAGGGTCTCTGAATACCAGTGCATAGATGCACTTATAAACTTTGCGGATTCAAAAAAAGACGTGCCAGGTGGGAACAGTAGATGAAATCATCAACTTGGGGAAGGTCTTTGAGGTTGATGAATACCTCAAGAGGCAAGGCTGTGTAGGCAAAACACAGTTGCATACAGAAACTCTCTGAGGAGTTCTGTAAAGATCTGCCAGGTGGGCATTGAGTAGGTGCAAGGAGTGCACAGAAGAAGAATTCTGCTGTGAGTTCAGAAGAAGACAGAAACTTTGTTGTGAGTTCTGTACAACTCTTCTAGGTGGGTATTGAGTGGGTGAAAGGAGTGCACAAAGGAATAACTTTGTTGGGAGTTTATAAGAAGCAAGAATCATTGAGGATTCTTGAAACTCTGCTAGGAGGGCATTGAGTAAGTGCCAGAGTGCACAGAAGGAACTCTTTGAGTTCAGAGATAGGAGAAGATTCCACTGAAGGATCTTCACAGGGTTGTTGAACACCCTGAAGGACTCAACAATAGGTTGTTTGAGTGAAGGATAGCCAGGAGGGCATCAGTTTCTCCATATGAAGGAGAAAGGGAAAAAGGACCGAGTTCCTTAAGAGTCTGAGTCTCAAAAAATCTCATAAGAGATAGCACCTTTGTGTGCGTGAAGACTTTGTAGGAGCATAGAAGTCAGAATCCCTCAAGGATTTAAATTTTAAGCTCAGGAGGAGTGGCATCTTTGAGAACACAGGCGGGACTCAAGTTGAAGAGCTCGCAGAGGAGAGAAAACAAAGGTCGAGGCCTTTGAACATTGGAAATTGTTCCAAGTCCGGTAATAAAGTGTGTGCAAGATCGGGAGGAGCAACATCTTTCATTGGATGATCTGAAGATATCCGAACTGTTGAAGGTTTCAACGTCCAAGAGGCAATGTAGGAGGAGCGCACAAGAGACGAAGAGATTCTAAGCCATTGGATCTCGCTTAGAATAGCCGACAACCGTCAGATCTGTCGAGAGGAGTTCAAGGTTTAAACCCTTGTAAGCAGAGAGAAAGTCCTGAAGGAGTGTCGATATCGGGATTTCAGTGTTCAGAAGTTCGGGAGTCCTGAGGATGAGAGTCTAGGCCCTCGACATTAGAAATTGTGAAAGGGAGAATTGGATCTAAGTCGTCCATCTGGGGGAGGACGCGTGTCGCGAAATCATCCATTTCGGAGATTCGGGAACTGGGACTCACATAGGTGAGCATATTGACTTCATATCTGGCAAAGTCACGAAAGGATCAGAGTTGTCCATCCAGAGGAGGATAGGTGTTGTGAGATCGCCCATATCAGGGATTCAAACATCAGAAGTCATAGAGGAAAGTCTTTCAACTTCACAAGTAGCCAAGTCACGAAGAGATCAGGACCATCCATATAAGGAGGACATGTGGCAATGATCACGGGGTCGACGAAGTGCCGAAGAAGTCTAAGTACAGGCTTCATGAACTCGGAAGTTTGTAGGGTGAGAGCCCAAGAGTTGGGTGCTCCAAGTCACGAAGTTGCGAAATCGCGAGGAGAAAGGACAGTCGTAGGATCCAGGTCGCGGAGGACCATTGGATCAGAGCCTCATCATGCGTATCACACATTTAGAGGTTCAAAGGTTGAATGGACCTCTTCTCAACATCAGAAGTTGCGAAGTGCCGGAAGTTAGGCATGAGGGAACACATGGCAGAACTACAAGGTGGAGCCCGAGTGGTCGACAGTTGGACACATGCTACAGGAGAAAGGAGTCAACACTTTGTTGACTTCTCATGTCTCAGAGATTCATGTGATAAGAACACGGGAGCTCGATGTTGAAACTTGTGAAGTGGCGAGTTGCGAGAAGTGCGAAGGGAAGGTCAACCCTCGCTGACTTTCAAGTCTCATAGGTTCGCACAGGAAGAGCACGGAGGCTCAACCCTTCAATTTACGAAATCATGAAGTCATGATGGGAGCTAGCGCTTAGCCTATCCAGTGGTCACGCGTGGAGGGCGCTGACAAAAGGGAGCTATGCCCATTTCGTGATCTCGGGTATCGCAAGATTGGAAAGGAAGAGTCGGGAGATTCAACTCACGAACTCGCGAGATTACGAGTTGTGACAAGTGCCTTTGGAATTGGTCCTTGGTTATAGTGTTGTGGTCTCTTGGAGAAAGAAAAGCTCACGCCTAGTGCTGTTCACACAGGGGAGTTTCCAAAAGGACCCGTGGATCGATAAATGAAGATTCTAGTAGGGAATCAAAAGATTCGATCCGACTCATGAAGCGAATGAATGATTCTTAGGACCAAGAGGTTGCGCAGAGACTCTGTCGAGGGAGAGGTGGTGTCTACATCAATTTGGTATCAAAGCCTAAATATTGTCTGTAGATTTCAGGAAAGGGAAGTTGGAGGTGAAGGAGCACTCTGATACACATCAAGTGGTATCAGAGCACTAGATTCTGTTTGTATATTTTAGACAGGAGAAGGCAAAGGAAGACATAGTGCTAGAGACTCTGTAAGGATTATTTATAGGTAGGTAACAGTCCATAGACAATCAGGAGGACTGTAGAAGAGGCTGGGAACACTCAAGGTTTCAGAGTGACAGTAGTAGGTTTGCCAGGAGAGCAGACAGATATAGTAAGATGGCTACTGAAGGCCGTAGATATGCTAGAAAGAAGAACCCAGAGCTAATGAGCAGATCTGAAATAGATGAAGAGATCGTTGATATAAGGGCAGAGATAGAAAATCTTGCATTGCGGATGTAGTAGAATGTCAAGTCAAGAGGGGTATATGAATGGCCCATCAAGACGAAAGAAAAATGGTCAGTCAAGAAGTTGATGGCTAAAAGACAACAGAAGTTGTTAAGAGGGTGGTTGAGGCATGCTGAAAAACTCAACAGACTAGAAGAAATGGTTCAAATATGTGAGCCAGAGACTGGGAGGAATCTCAGCGATGCAGAGGATGAAATGGGATTGATTGAAGATCTCAAGTACTGCCAGGAGGGAAGAGAAGAAATTCCTAATTGTCGGGTGGGCAAAGAGTTGATATTGTTGTGGGATCTCACAGAATGTCATGAGGACAACCAGGGAATTTCAGATTGCCAGGTGGGCAATGGATTGAGATCGCTACGGGATATCATAGACTGCCAGGAGGGAAACCGAGAGTTTCCAATTTTCCAGGTGGGCAAGGGAACATAGATGGGATCATTTGATTCCATAGACTGCCAAGAGGGCAGTAGAAAAATCCCAATTTTCCAAGTGGGCAGGGATGAGCATATGAGACTATTTGAGGGTCTCATAAACTTAGAGGTGAGTTTGAATCAACCTGAGTAGCTAACAGAAGAGGAATATTTGAGGAATCTTCTAATGATTGGGGGAATTTAGATATTCCTACCATTTTCCCAAGAGGAGGCAGAAATCTGTGTTGCAGATGCAACAACAACAGAAGTAGGATAGCCAACTGGGACTGTCAGAGAAGAATTGGAGCAAATATCTGAGGTTGCCCAAGAAGAAGAGAATCAGCATTCCGAGGAATGGCTCAATACTTTTGGCCAAGAAGCTGAGGAAGCTATAGCACTGAAGATGACAGCAGAAGAAGCCGAAGAGTATGCAGATAGATTTCTCACTCCATGGGAGATGGAGCTAGAGATGCTAGAGGATTGGCCGAACAATCCAGAGCCAGCAGGTGATTGCCATGAGTATGTATTGGCAGAGGAGAATTCTGAGGAATCGCTCAGAGATTTCAGCCAGGGAGATGAAAAGGTGATGAAGACTATAGAGCTGAACTTTGCAGCAGGGTGGAAAGTTAAGGCCACAGAAGATGAAGAAGATGGCATGGGAGGTCATGGTGATCTACCCAATTTTAGTCAATTTTTCTAGCTAAGGAGACTGCATGAACAGAGATAGCAACTGGAGCAGCTTGACGAAGTGATCGAGAAGATCTTAGAGCTGATGATTAGGTCAGCAGAAACTACCAACAAGGAGTAGCTGAAAAAACATGAAGCAACAGTAGCAGCGAGGAAGTGGAGCGATGAGATAGCTCCAGAAGATGATTTGGGATCCAAGAGGATTTCCACAGCTGAGAGTGGAAGCTCATGAGTAAGAGCTCATGAATTTTGTAGCTGAGGAGTATGATGCAGGAGCATCTCTCCACATCATCCAGCCACATCAGTGGGTTCAAATCATCTGCTAAAGAGAGGCACATCCCTCATTTTCAAATTGAATTTGAATGAATGTAATTAAATGTTTTAGGTTGTTGAGCTGTGAGGCCATTCTTTGCACAGGCGTAGAAGTAGGTAGGCCTTTAATGATTTGAAGGCTGAGATCTACATCCAATTGTGGACTAGAAAACCCATTCAATGTAATTGAATAGGGTAGGTGAGGTTGGAGGGAAGCGTTAGAAGAGCCCCCTCATGTAAAAGATCAATTGCGATCTCATTTTTGTAGTAGTTGTAATAGAAGAGAGTATGCACAAGAGAGAGTGAGTGTGCAAGACAGGGAGTCGAGACCTTGTTACAAGCCATGCTCAAGAACACCTTGTAAAAACAAGCATTTGCCATTAATACAAAGACAATAGTTTTTCCTGCATGAATTATGTGTTGTGTGAATGTCTTTTGTGTGTTTTGTTTATGCTGTAGATGTATGTTATAGGTTTGCATTTGCAGGGAGTTGTTTGATTTTTCAGACTCGAGAGGTTCTTTGTGGTTTCATGCCAGGAGGGCATGACAGAGTACTGTGGTCTCTGAATACAAGTGCATAGATGCACTTCTTAACTCTGCGGATTCAGACAAAGACATGCCAGGCGAGCATAGTAGCTGAAATCATCAACTTGGGGAAGGTCTTTGAGGTTGATGAATACCTCAGGAGGCAAGGCTGTGTAGGTGAAACATAGCTACAGACAAAAACTCTCTGAGGAGTTCTGTAAAGATCTGCCAGGTGGGCATTGAGCAGGTGCAAGGAGTGCACAGAAGAAGAATTATGTTGTGATTTCAGAAGAAGAAAAAAATTCTATTGTGAGTTCTGTACAACTCTCCCAGGTGGGCATTGAGCTGGTGCAAGGAGTGCACAAAGGAAGAACTCTGCTGGGAGTTCGTAAGAAGAAATAATCACTGAGGATTCTTGAGACTCTGCTAGGAGGGCATTGAGTATGTGCTAGAGTGCATAGAAGGAACTCTTTGAGTTCATATATAGGAGAAGAGTCCACTGAAGGATCTTCGTAGGGTTGTTGAACACCCTGAAGAACTTAGCAATAGGTTGCTTGAGTGAAGGATAGCCAGGAGGGCATCAGTTTCTCCATTTGAAGAAGAAAGGGAAAAAGGACCGAGTTCCTTAAGAGTCTGAGTCTTAGAAAATCTCAGAAGAGATATCACCTTTGTGTGCGTGAAGACTCTGCAAGAGTGCAGAAGTTAAAATCCCTCAAGGATTTAAAGGTTAATCTCAAGAGGAGTGGCATCTTTGAGAATACAAGCAGGACTCAAGTTGAAGAGCTTGCAGAGAAAAGAAAACGAAGTTCGAGGCCTTTGAACATTGGAAATTCTTCCAAGTCTAGGAAGAATGTGTGTGCAAGCTCGAGAGGAGAAACATCTGTCGTCGGATGATCCAAAGATATCTGGATCGTTGAAGGTTTCCATGTCCAAGAGGCAGTGCAGGAGGATCTCCCAAGAGCTGAAGAGATTCTGAGCCATTGGATCTCGCTCAGAATAGCCAACAGCCGTCAGATCTGTCGAGAGGAGTTCGAGGTTTAAACTGTCGTAAGCAGAGCGAAAGTCCCGAAGGAGTGTCGATATCAGGATTTCAGTGTTCAAAAGTTTGGGAGTCCCGAGGATGAGAGTCCAGGCCCTCGAGATCAGAAATCATGAAAGGGTGGATTGGATCTGAGCCATCCATCTACGGGAGGACGCATGTCGCGAAATCATCCATTTCAGAGATTCGGGCACTGGGACTCACAAAGGTGAGCATCTTGAACTCGTATCTGGAGAAGTACTGAAAGGATTGGAGTCATCCATTTGGAGGAGGACAGGTGTTGTGAGATCACCCATATCGGGGATTTGGACATCGAAAGTCATAGAGGGAAGTATTTTGACTTCGCGAGTAGCGAAGTCGCGAATATATCAGGACCATCCATCTGAGGAGGATAGGTGGCAGTGATCGCAAGGTTAGAAAAGTGCCGAAGAAGTCTGAGTACAGGCTTCATGAAGTCAGAAGTTCACAAGGTGAGAGCCCAAGAGTTGGGTGCTCCAATTTGCGAAGTTGTGAAATCACGAGGAGAAAGGACAGTCGTAGGATCCAGGTCATGGAGTACCATTGGATCAGAGCCTCATCATGCGTATCACACATTTGGAGGTTCGGAGGTTGAACGGACCTCTTCTCGAAATCAGAAGTCGTGAAGTGCCGGAAGCCGGGCATGAGGGAACATGTGGCAGAACCACAAGGTGGGGCTCACATGATTGACATGTGGACACACTCTATAGGAGAAAGGAGTCAACACTCCATTGACTTCTCGCATCTCAGATATTCATGGGATAAGAGCACGGGAGCTCGACGCTGAAACTCACAAAGTGGCGAGTTGCGAGAAGTGCGAAGGGAAGGTCAACCCTCACTGACTTTCAAGTATCGAAGGTTTGCATGGGAAGAGAATGGAGGCTCAACCCTTCGACTTGCGAAGTCGTGAAATTGTGATGGGAGCTAGTGCTTAGCCTAGCCGGTGGTCACGTGCAGAGGGTGTTGATGAAAGGGAGCTATGCCCATTTCATGATCTCGGGTATAGCAAGATTGGAAAGGAAGAGTCGGGAGCTTCGACTCATGAACTCACAAGATTCGGAGTTGCGACAAGAACCTTTGGAATTGGGCCTTGGTTATAGTGTTGTGGTCACTTGGAGAAAGTGGAGCTCATGCCTAGTGTTTTTTGCATAGGGGAGTTTCCGAAAGGACCTGTGGATCGATAAACAAAGATTCCAGTAGGGAATCGAAAGCGCTGATCCGACTCCTGAAGCGAATGAACGGTCCTTAAGACCGAGAGGTCATGTAGAGTTTCTCTCAAGGAAGAGGTGGCGTCTGCATCAGATCACATATTTTGCTAACACTGAGGATATTATGCTTCAAATATTCAACCAATAGGACTTTTCCTGCTTTTACATTTTCACTTCCAAGCTTTATAGTTCCTTTTCAAAGTATTTTGGTAGATGAGTCATCTCCAAATGCAACATTTCCACCCTTTTTCTTCAAGCTGACAAATTTTCCTTGATCTCTGGTCACATGAGATGAGAACCACTATCTATGAACCATTCATATTCTTCTTTGCATTCTTTAGCGACTAATGCTATTCGACAATTTTCATTGTGTGGAATTTCTTTCCTTTTCCATGTTGTAGTTGGTATGCAAACATTTGGCATATGATTATCTTCCTTGATCTCTCTACAATCTCGTGCTTTGTGAACAAGATTATTGCACTTGTAACATACAATACTTTGATCCATTAATGGGTCAAATGGATTATAATTTCCATTGAAAGGTCTACGAACATTTTCATATCTACTATTTTCACCATTCATGTAGCTTGCATATTTATTCCTTTCATTGATTCTACAATTGATTGCCTTGTGTCCAAAATTTCCACAAGTATAACAATGTCCAAGAAAGAAATTTTGATACCTGGGCGTAAGTGATCTTTTTTTTAGTGTGGTTCATCTGGGTTCATGATCTATTCTTCTGTAGTTTCCTTCATAATGATTTCTTTCATACCTGATGGGAGAGGATATTCTTGATGTCTCATTCCTTCTGAATTCTAGTTTTCTATCTTGTTGTTCAACTTGTTATGGAGTGTTGGTTTCATCATTTTCAACTTCCTTTCTCTTGTTTTGTTGTCTTCAAACTATCATTGTATCCTATTCCTGTCTTGTCGTTTGGAGATATTTTACTGCTAAGGATCTCATCTAATTTTTCAGTTCTTTTTTCGAACTTCTTCAACTTTTTTGTTGTCAATAGTAGCTCCTCTTTTGTGTGATCCAATTCTTCTTTCAATTTCTCATAATCTTCTAATTATTCCTTCAAGCTATTAATGGTCTTTTCAAGCTTGCAATTCTCTTCTTCACAACTACTCAATTCACCTTTTAGTATTATGTTTGTGTTTCTGAGCTTGTTATTTTCAGTTTCAACATGCTTCAACTTTTCAAGATTCTCATCTTCTTGTTCACTCTTTGCATTGTCTTTGTATCCCCAAAATGAATCAAGGTTGGTTTCTTCATTTGAATATTCTTCACAAATGATTTCTTCTTCTTTAGAATTCTTATGATCATCATCCTGGGTTTCTTGGGTTATGAAGAGGAATTCTCCTTCATCATTATCTTCTTCATCACTCTCATATGAGGAGATGTCATCATCCTTGGAATAGAATCTATTTTTATTGTTGAGACTTCTCTTTTTATAGTAACAGTTTTCAACAATATGTCTTATTCTACCACAATTAAAGCATTTGAGAGGAGACTTACCTTTGTATCTTCCACTTCCTTTCTGGAACCTTCTTACGAAATTTGATATTTCTTCATCAAGGTCATTATCCTTGTATTTTGTCTTCTTTATGTCTTTAAAGGTTGCTTCATTGTTTGTCTGGTCACTATCTATACATATTCTCATTTCATATGTCATAAGAGTCCCATGTAATTCATCCATTGTCATTTTGGTCAAGTCCCTAGTTTCTTCAATGGCGAAGACCTTAACATCATATCAACACTTTTTGTACAACCAATGATTCATAGAGCTCTTCCCCTAATCGTCTGATAGCATTAACAACTTCATCAACTCTAAGAAGATAGGTTGCAATATCTTCCTTTTCATTCATCTTCAAATTTTCAAATTCTGCTCTATGTCGTTGAAGCTTGACCTGCTTA
>JZKD02S2227986.1:32430-44838 GCA_000966675.3 Picea glauca
AAAGCAAGACGTGTGACCAGCACAGGGACCCTTAAGGGCACATTTATGGTCAACGAGGAAGGGATTCCATTAAATAAAGTTAAAGTCCTAGGTAATTTTTAAAATTTTAATTGTTCCATGTTCTCTATTTAGTCAAACATAAATCATCTAAATTGTTATTTTTAAATTAATAATCATATAATATTTTTGCATGTACAAAACAACAATTTTTATAGGGCCTTGGATAACAAGGCGTTGTTGGTTTTTGGGCCCACCATATAGGAGAGGTGGAACTTCCAGAATTACAACCTCAAAAAAGAATTGATGGATTATCTTGAAGGCCTTTTTGGTGTAGACACATTTAATAAAACCTTGGCCACGGACGCAATTGGCCAATATTTAAAATATATGTGGGAAACCTATAGGAAGCACTTGAAAGAAAACAATAGGTATGAGTGTCATCGGATGACTCCATAGAGGGAGTGGAAGACCCTCATTGACGATGCAAAAGAGAAGAAATTGACAGATGAAGGAAAAACACCCTCTGGTCCCAGAAGGTAAATTACAATTTGAATTCAATACCTTTAATTTTTTTTAGATCTAAATAAAAGTGTGGTATATATTAACATACTTGAAACTTTTGATGATAGGTTGATTGACACTTCTAAGGAAAGAAAATCAAGGCTTTCCAAAGTGGCCAACACATGCCAGGTCAAGGAAACTACTTGATGTTGCAGTCACGAATTGTAAGTACCCAAATATCTTATTTGTATCACCTTCAAAATTTTAGGTAATTGCAACCAATAACATTAAAAATACATAGTATTATGCAATGTAGGGTGACAAATTCATACTTGAAACCACAGAGGAAGACCTCCAACTTGGTCACAAGTACAACTATAAATTTGTAGTCGAACACTAGAAAAGATTGAGGAAGTTCCCAAGATCCACTTTGCAGGATAAGGTAAATAAAATTCAGTCCACATTAACCTTTCATTATTAATAAAATACAGTCATGTTTGATATCATCGATAAATTTAATGTGTTACAACTTCTAAATTAATTAAGGGAGCAACACTATCAACGAGCCCACTAGTATTGGAGGGCAGTGCGTTGATAGTGGTTTTCAACCAGAATATGGTTCTTCCATGCAACCCCATTCCACTACGGTACAACCCCACAATGGTGCCATCACTGAGGCCCACGATGGTAATATGGTTGTATATTAATCATATACTTAATAATTTCGTAGTTATACATTTTGTACTTCTAATTTTTTTTACTTATACATTTAGGATTGTGTCCTTATAAATTTTGTGGTTTCAATGACAGAGAATGTTGTACTTGAGGGTCATAAAACTAAAGAGGAGCATGCAGGGGAAACCATTCCAATGGTGTCGACCAATGCACTAGGTAAATAATGACATTGCAGGTGTTTTTTTTAATATTACTGAACTAGTTCAATGATATTTAAAAATTGGTCATATAAATTTTACATTTTTTTCTTTTGTAGGTGATGCCCCATCATAGCAGCCTCCATTACGCCGTGAGTACCCCACAACTAGGAATTCTCTATGTGAGAGGATGCAAGCACAATCATATTTTGAAGAGCACCCAGAGAACAAAGACATCGATATTGATGAAATACTTAGGAATTTTAGAGCTAAGAAGAAGAGGTCGGTTAAAACTAAATGATGATGTACAATATTTTAATAACTATTTATAAAATCTATTTTCTATGAAATACTTTTTTGTACTCATGTTGGAAAAAATAAAATATAAATGGTTAGTACTTATGTTCAAAGAAAATTGAAATCAAACAAATTTGTAGTTATTTTATCTTAGCTTTCTTGCTAGCTTTACAATCACATTCTATCAGTTTTGAATATTTTTAATGCATATTTTCTAGTAGAATATAGATTGGGTTTTGGGGAATTGAGAGTGATGTGAGGTGGGGGAGGGGCCATAAGATATTCCACCTTCATGTAGTTGTTCTTGTTTAGAAGGGAATAATTTATTGGAGTCATTTAATCTTGGAGAAAACCTTTCTCGATACGATAGAACAACAAAAAAGTCAATGTTGACTTCGTTGCTACTAATTCAAATCAAGGGAGGATGTTTGATCCAATATTAGACACACAACTCCAATAAATTATTATCAAAACCAACACGATCTCATTCAGGTATATTTTGAAATTCTCATAAAAATGAATCTTAGAGTAAATAAAGCTACAACTATGACTTGTACTAATTTTGTAGATATTTATGGAGGTTAAATGATTTTGGAAGGTACCTTAATATATTTCTTTGTCGATCAAGGGAATCTTAGGAAAAATAGATGGAAATGTGATTGCATATATTAGATTTGATAGGGGAATATGATCTTGTGACTGCACTCCACCATCAACGATCCCACTAGTACCAGAGAACAGTGCGTTGATAGTCGAGTGCATCCACATGATGGTTCTCCCATGGTTTTAATGGCATAGAATGTTGTACTTGAGGTTTATATAGTGATCAAAATCTGGACCAGGGGTCAAAATTTAGCTCAAAAATCAAAGTTCTTGGAATTGCCTCAAAACGAATAGGTGCGTAGCACTCGTCGTCATGAACCCAACACAACTCGTTTGGGTTCAAATGGATGTCGGATGAAAGAGATATCGCGTTCTGTTTGAATAGTCAAACAAGTAAAAAAAAATTGATGACTGTATAGTCCATACAGATGCTGACGTGGCAGAGGTCGTACGATGATGTGGCATGTTCGTATGCTGAGGTGGAAGATGGTGACATGGCACTCATTGATTGGTAGATTTTGGACTAATCCTGTTGTGACACGTGGCATCATTTTGGAAAGTGGTTTGGTGCCACATGGCCCAGTCGTGGGCTGCTACGTGGCACCCTGTTATTGGTTTGGTTGTTTAAAATTTATATGGAGTCCATCGGACTCGACCCCGCGACCTCCACGTGCATGCAAAGCTTTGGAAAAGGACACAAACCAATGTGCCACGATAGTAGTTCTTACTATATAACGGTTTCAAAATTATTTGAGTTTGTGTATGGTGTATTTCGGTGGGGGTTCGGGCTGGGGCTTAGCCCCAACCTGCAGTTTTAGTGTTACATATGTGACCGGTGGTTTAACAATGCATGCGGATATGTATTTCAAATGGAACCCCAGCCCTTGGTCGCATAAACCATACCATATGACCCTATCATTTGCACTCGCGGGATCTGGTATTTTTGAACGATTAGCCTGTGATTGTATCTTCAACCCATATGAACTTGCCTCATTTGTGCACGGGAGTTTCAAATGCACCGACACTTGGCGCATAACCATTTGGTTTGGATTTTAACCATTTTTGTTTGAGCCCTCGGTTTCAGGTGCTTACCCATATGCCCATGGTTCTGGTGGTTAGGGGCTGGGCGATCCCTAATCGTTCGACAGTTTCACCCATTTTTTGGTTATGCACTCAGTGCTAGGTTTTAGTATGATTTTGAGTGTGTGTGCTAGGTTGGGCACATAGAGGTGCATTTTGGCGAACCAGAGACAATAAGCTTGAAGGAAGAAAATGGTAGGAGGCCTATCTTCTTCATTTTTTTGTCCAAATGAGGTGCCGAAAAAGCCCAGCTAGGGGTTTTTGGACGTTCTAAATCCATTGGCACTGTTTTCAAAGCCATTTGAAGACTTATTTTTTAGTTTTTTCACCATTGAAGTTTTAGAGAGCTCCAGGGAGTTTGAAGCCCTCATTGATGGAGGTCATGCTCAGATGAGCCAAAGTCTATTTTCTGTGACTAAATAGTCATTTTTGGCTAATTCTTATGCTTTGAACACATTGGGATAGGTTTCAGATCCATTTGAGGACTTTTACAGGTGTTTTTTCCACAAGGAAGCTCAGGGAAGCTCAAGGCTACATGTAGAAGAGGTCATGCTCGGATGAGCCATGATCCGTTTTCAGAGTTCTATTAATCATTTTTGGGGTTTTTATGTATTATGAACCCAATGGTAAAGTCAATATTTCCATTGGATTTGAGCAGAAGCTTGTAAAAGAATCTTTGACAAACTAATCCCAAAGAGCCAAGTCCATTGATGGAGGCTCAAGGAGATGTAGCCCAAAGAGGGGTGAACTCCTTTATCATCTTGTTATTGTTGTGAGTTTGATGGTTTATTTGTTGCAAGTTATGTTTGCTGTGCATTTATTTAAAACACATATTTAACCATTTAAAGGAAAAATTCCTCACACATGAACATTTAAAAGAAGATGCATAAACTTGGCACATAATTTATCTTGCATATTTTAACACATTGAGCAAGGTCCTATAAAGTTTATTTTAATGAAGTAGAGGGTGCTTGCATAGCATAACAAGTCAGCCCACTATTTTCAGATCATATAGCTAAAGAGGAGCACGAGGGGGAAACCATTCCAATGGTGTCGACCACTTCATCAGATCAGGTGTTATTTCTCCTTTCATCATAGTTTATATAGGCATCAATTCTGGTTATGTTTAATGTTTATGAATTGTTATGTGATTATTTATTAATGCAGGGTTTTCTATGAGATAATTTATTGAGATATATCATATGTTTAGTACTTTGCATGCTCTTTATTTATTCTATATATGTTCTATACCTCTTACAAATGCTTCGACTTCTTAGTATCAAACACATGAAACTCTTATAAAAAAGTTAGGACTTTTAAAAATATGCATAGGTAGGACTCAAACAAAAAGGATGACTTCCATTTCTTAGTATCAAACAATTCAACTCTTATTGAAACTTTAATACTTGGAAAAATAAGCATAGATAGGACTAAAAAACATAAGGATAGGGAAAGGAAGCAAGTTCAAGTGAAAATATAAGAAGAAATAAACCAACCTCGATAAATGAAACCTTGAACATAATTTCACCTTGATCCTTCTTATCTTTGAATTTTTTAAATATGGCCTCCATAACCAAAGGAATAATTCATTTTGTGTTACCACCAATTCTATATCATGTTCGCCTATAGGCCTGTAGGAATGAGGCTATGGAAGCTCATGATCGATCCATGTGACAAGGAAGGACTAGCTATTGACCCAGTCACATGCATTTACCTCCATGTGTTTCATTGAAATATTTTCATGGAAGTTATCCATCGTTGCTAACCTACTCTTGTGAGTTGGAATCATCACCATCATTCATTCAAGGTGGATCTAAGGGATCAGATCTTAGGGTGCATTATATTGTTAAAGTGGAACACTCAATGTTCATGGCATTTTTCCATTCCACTCACTATATCTTCTTTTACCCCTCCTCAACAAAGTATAACGTTTGATCTCTACATTGTTCCATTTCATTTTTAGATTTATGTTTTTATAAGATTTTATTATTGTTTTTCTTTCTTCCTATTTAGCAGTTATCATTTCAAATTTTGATTTTTTTTCTTGCTAATATGATGCATATGCATGTAGTATTTTCTTGTTAAGTTTTTCCCATTTTTCTGAGTCATTTCAATTGCAATGAAATTATTTTGCAATATCACATTAATGACAAAGTAGTTTTGAAGTACCTATACAACCTATTGAAGCCTTAGACAAAGTGCTTACTCCAGTAAAATTACAAGCCTATTGGTTTATCTCTAACATGACTGCAGTTCAAATATGACATCATAGGTTGAACTTATGAAATGGAAGTATAACTACCAAAGGGTACTTAATGTTCAACCTAGGAAAGGGTTTGAATTAGGTTTCCTAGTACTTCCTTATTGTCCCTATTCTTCATCCATTAAAAAAAAATATCCCAACTCTATCCATTTCCTACTGTTTTTAAGGATGGATGCAAGTTCTTATACCTATCTCAAATGTCATAATCTAATCTATACATGTTTCATCATTACTAAGTGATCATAATCTCACATACTACATCATATCAAATCTAATATGTTAATATCCAATTGTTGCATCCTGTAACAATCCAAGTTGCATCACACATGTTGACCCATTTTGTGGTCAAAATACTAATGATTGAAAATTATTATGCCAAATTACTTAGCTTCTCAACATCCAGTTATCACCCTACACATTTGACACAACAATACCTTCAATTTCCTTGTCAAGTTTCTCTAGATAGGCTACTGAGGGTCACCACTAGTGTTTCACTAGAGTTATAAGGATAATATGGCTATATGAAGTCCTTTATTATGATGGAATGCTAATTTTTATTTTAGTAAATTGCATGTATTATGTTTGTGTTTTATAGGTTCTAATAGTTATATGTATCTCTCATTACATGTGTTGTGATACAGATTGTTGTCTTGCAGTTTGGTTTATGATGCATATATTTATGTTTTATGGAGGAAATGCTGTTTTAATTGATTCTTCTTACTCTGGTTATGGTTTGAATTGATACCTACAAAACAAATAAAAGCATGGTTAGTAATAAATTGGTGTATGTGTGTGCAAGGTGACCTAGACCCAACCCAGGTGCTTACATTACAAAATTTGCAAGGAATATATTATAACATGTACATTACACCAAAGTGCAAATAATATCATATTGTGTTATAAAATTTTGGGAAGTGGTGCATACCATTACGAATTTATAGTGGTCACAACCTATGGTATTAATCCTTGTCACTATGCAAATGTGTGAACAAAAATTAGGCATTGCAATATCAAGCTGGGTGGCACAATTTTCATCATATCCAAAGATTTCCTCAATATTGATAGACCCAAACACATGCAGGATCTAATTCCACTTGTCTAAAGTTGGCCTAGAATTTATCTCAAGTGTTAATACTCCATGCATGCACTATGGTCTCAGCCTATCTCTATCATGGACCTTGATCTTATGGTCATGGTGCATTTGTTGAGATTATCTACCTTCGGAGGTGTTCCCCATGTGTTTTTACTCTCCTAAACACATGTGGGAAGTACTATGTAGTTTTTTCCTTGTACTTTATGTCTAATTTCACTTTGACTTAGGAGTTTTAAGTCAAAAGTTAAATTTTGTCATTTATGCCTAAAATGAATATTAATTCACTTTGTGGGTGAATTAGAGACATAAAGTGAACTTAGGGAGCTTAACCCAAAGTGGGATTTTGAGTGAGATTCTTTTGGAGATATCTGAACCTTTGATTAGATGGGAGATGGGATGATCTCATCCATCCATATCTTAGGTTTCCTTATGGAGGTTCAAGAGGGGTGCAAAGGGTGAAGGCGAGCTCATTCACTCATTTTCTCACTTGGATAGTTTGAGAGAGATCTTGGAGATGAGGTTTGAAGCACTAGGTGAGGCTAGCTTGGGCGCATGATTTCATGGAGAGAGGAATATAGCTTGGATCCTTGTTTATTTACTAAGGAGCTTCCAACGTTGAGGAGGGAACACTTGTTGAGGAGGGCGCACCAATAGTGGGGAAGTCTTCCACCTGTCATATTGCAGTGGGATCAATTTTAGAGGGAGGCCACACACTAGTACCATATTATTGTGGAGGGGTTTTCCATTCATAGCTCACAGTTTGCATCTACAACAAATTCAGTGTATTTGGGAGCATTTATGAGGGGTGCACCTGCTAAATTTGGACTTGTGTTTCAGCTTGGAAAAATATGCTATTGTATTAGGTTCATCTATATTTTGTACTTTCTAAATTCCACCATCTATTCTCCTCATATATAGACATATATTCCAAACTAGTTTTCCCCCGTGGGGGTTTATCTAGGGTCATGGGGTTTATCTAGGGTCATGTTGACCAAAAATATATGTGTACAAATTTATGTGTGTTAGTCTTTTAGATCTGTTTATTTTCATCTGTAAAGATCTATAGGTGTGTTTTACTTATTATGGTATGCATGTGCTAACTCTTGGTTACTAAAACTGCATGCTAGAGCACCTAAAATTGCAAATACAACTGTAAGAAATCAACAAGAATTCACTGAATAGTTTGTTGTCCTAAAACAACAACAAACCATTTTTAGACAGTTGAAACTTAGAGCCAATATGAGGTCAAAGACATACCCAGTTGGCAGCTTGATAGGATATATAAAATCTTCATGGTATTAGAGTTGAGGTGGATGATTTTTGAGCATTTTCGACAACACATGTGTTGGATGTCATATACATCTTCTTGGTAGATTTTATTGGACAACCATTGATATGTTTCAGTGGTTCTTAGTGGGAATATTTTTGTAGAGGACAGTGGTAGTGGTGGACATTTTTTTGTCAGTCTCTTTTGACACCTACGGGATAGGAGTGAGGTTGATTTGGCTTGACCTCTTTTCACACCTATATTGCTAAGAGTGAGGTTGGAGTTCACTTTCCTCTTTTCACACCTGTGTTTACAGGAGTGAGGAAACATTCCTTTGAGGACAGGCTAACTGGGGCTAGAAATTGGTCGCCTTGGAAGGTGAGGATGGTCTTTGTCTTAGAGGACCTCGAATTATGGGACATAGTTGAGGAAGTTGTTCCAGTCATTCCTGTCACTGCTCCTGTCTTGTTGGCAAAGTTTAGGAAGAGGAACAACAAGGCAAAGAGGACCATTTGTGATGTACTTCAAGGTCATATCATTCCCCATATGAATGGGAATACTTATGCGTATGAGATGTGGTCATCTCTATGCAAGTTGTATGAGAGCTCCAATGAGAACCGAAAGATGGTTCTTTATGACCGACTCAGGGGCATTCGCATGCTCAAGGATGAGTCAGTGAATTCATTCCTTTGTCTCTACACTCGTATAAGAGATGATCTTGGAGCTGTCAGAGAGGTGGTGGATCCTAACTTTTTGGTGAGGAAATCTATGAATATCTTCACCAAACCATGGGGTCCATTTGTTCATGGCATTGTTTCCAGGGAGGTCATGCCTACATGGGAGAGTATATGGGATGACTTCATCTAGGAGGATATTAGACTTGTAGCAGAGGCCTCTAGACAATGGAAATAACATAAGAAATAGTATGGTCATGGTGATGAGGATATTTATCTTTGGAAAAAGGGAAAGAAGAAGGCTGATCGTACGGGTTGGCAGGGTCCCATGTTTGGGGCCCCACCACAGGGGAGTGGAGGAGAGAGTAGCAGTGGTTAGAAGAGAGATATGAAAAAATTCAAGTGCTTTGTTTGTAAGAAGTTGGGGCACTATGCTGGACAATTTCCCAACAAGAGGAAGAAGAGGGGTGGTACCACAGCTACAACAGAGGAGGCGGAGTTTTAGACTTAGTTTCAGAGAGAGTGTGCTTTCCTTATATGATGCACTTTAGTTGAGACAACACCCAATATCTGGTATATTGACAATGAGGCTTCAAGACATATGAATAGAGTCAGAGAGCACTTGACTGATCTCAGAGACACTGAGGTCAGGATAGATATTTCTCTTGGATATGACACATTGGTCAGAGTTGTTGGGATTGGCACAGTTACCTTTTAGAGAGATAACATGCCACTTATATCATTTAGGGATGTTCTTTATGTCCCTGCGATGAAGAATAATTTGATTTCAGTTTCTACCTTCAAGATACCAGAAATAATAAATATGCAAAACAAAAATAAAATGCTAGAAATGGCAGAATAACAATAATATAACCAGCATAATCTCCACAATAACACAAAAATGATATAAGAACAACAACAGAAATAACACTTTCATTTAGAAAGTAATTTTCATAGGCCTCTTCGAGGGGGCAACCTCCAGTCAAGTAGTGCTCTATTACAATAATCTCCAAGCTAGGTTTTTCATACCCTCAAACCTTATTTATACTAAATATGTCTATCAAGAGAAGCATCTAGAGGAAGATCCTTCTAGAAGAGGAAGCTTCTATTAGGTCTTCTTACATACGCCTTATTCTATTTTATTGAAAGGACTTATTAATATTGACCTTTATTACATCCGAATATATTGATCTACCTATGTGCAGGTTAGGACCCTAACATGTCCATCCCCTTAAAAACAACCTTGTCCTCAAGGCTTGAGATGTGGAAACTACTACAGAATGGTAGTTGGTTCCCAAGTGGCATCTACTAGAGTCGTATCTTTCCACTGGACTAGCACTTCCTTGATGGTTCTCTGACACAGGCAACGCTCAAGTTGGTCCAAAACTACTTCTGGTTGTAGCCAAATGGATCCTTCTTCAGCTAACTCTGGAAGGTTGGTTTGAATTTGGCACCTAGTTCCAATCACCTTCTTTAAGCATGAAACATGAAAAGTAGGATGTAGCTTCGACTGACTGGGAAGAGCTAACTGATATGCGACTTGTCCCAGACGCTTGAAAACTGTATAAGGACCATAAAATTTGGGCACTAGCTTCTGACAATGCTTGCCCTTGAGGGAAGTTTGTTTGTATGGTTGCAGTTGCAGAAACACCTGATCCCCTTCTACAAATTGACGTTCAGAGCGACCTTGATCTACTTGTTGCTTCATGAGATTCTGTGCCATGACCAAGTTCTCTTTAAGGGTACGAAGAATATCCTCTTGAACTGTAAGTGTTTGGTCAACTGCCTGGATATTTGAGGTACCTGGTAAGTATGAGAGAACTGAAGGTGGCTTCTGTCCATATACCGCTTCAAAAGGAGTCATGCGAGTAGCTGTATGGTAGGAAGTGATGTACCACCATTCGGCTAGGGGTAACCAATGTGCCCACTGATGTTGTTTTTCAGAGGAAAAACACCTCAGATATGTTTCCAAACACTTGTTGACAACTTTTGTTTGACCATCAGTCTGGGGATGATAAGCTATGTTGAGATGCAATTGGGTTCTCTGTAGCTTAAACAATTCTTGCCAAAAATTGCTTTTGAAAGTTAGGTCACGATCAGAAACAATAGAGTGTGGCACACCATGAAGCTTGAAGATATGGTCCATGAAAATTTGAGCCACCGTGGATGCAGTAAATGGGTGTTGAAGAGCGCAAAAATGAGGATACTTGGAAAGGAAATCCACAGCCACCATTATGACTGATTTATTCCCTGATTTGGGTAAGCCGGTAATAAATTCCATAGAGATATCCTTCTAAACAGTAGGTGGAATCAGAAGTAGTTGTAGTGTTCCTAGAGATTTGAATGTTTCTCCCTTGTTGCGTTGACACACCTCACATTTAGCGAAAAAATTACGGATGTTCTGTTTCATAACATCCCATAATAAAGAACGTTTGACACTATCATATGTTTTGGTGAACCCTGAGTGCCCCGCTTTGGGTGTAGCATGAAGCTCAGAAAGTACCATGGATTTAAGCTTTGATTGTTTATTTAAATACAAATGGTCTTTGTATCGAAGCTCATCCTAGAGCCAAGAGTACCCTGGGGGAGCCGAAGCATTGGTCTGCAATTGTTGGATCAGATGTGAACTTTTGGGATCTTGAAGCCATTCCTGGTGCATAGCTTGGAGCCAATTAGGTACAATGAAGGAAAGAGAAAAAAGGGATCCTTCTTCTTCATATTTTCAGGACAGTGCATCCACCACTACATTGTATTTTCCCTTCTTGTAAATGATCTCATAATCATATCCAAAGAGCTTAGTCACCCATTTTTATTGATTCGGGGAGGAAACACATTGTTCCAGACAGTACTTGAGGCTTTGATGGTCGGTCTTAATTTGGAAGCATTACCCCAAGAGATAAGGGTGCCACAGATCAATGACATGTAGGATAGACAACATTTCCTTTTCATAAATGGGTTTTCCCAGATTCCTTTCAGACAGTTTCTTGTTGGTGAAGGCTAAAGGTTGACCCTCTTGCATAAGGATAGCGCTGATTCCTTTCCCTGAGGCATCACATTCCAACACAAAGGTCTTTGTGAAATCAGGAAGGGCCAGAACCAGAGTGGTGCACATGGCCGTCTTCAAGGTTTGAAAAACTTGAGCAGTAGTTGGAGTCCAAGTGAAAGAGTTCTTTTTTAGGAGAGCAGTGAGAGGTGCTGCAATATTTCCGTAGTTCTTAACAAACTTGCAATAATACCTAATTAAGCTCAGAAATCCATGCAAGATTTTGAGAGTCTTTGGGTGTGGCCAATCTTTCATAGCTTCAATCTTTTTTGGATCCACCCTAACGCCATCCTTTCCAACCAGATGACCCAAGTATTCTACTTTTGAGGCACCAAAAGAACATTTAGATTGTTTCAAGAAACGTTGGTGATAAGAGAGTAGATGGAGAACTTGATCCACATGAGTAATATGGTATGTCTAGGTTTTTCTATAGATGAGGATATCATCAAAGAAAACTAAGACAAAATGATGGAGAAAGGGACAGAAGACATGATTCATGAGGCTTTGGAAGGTGGAGGGGGCATTACACAAGCCAAAGGGCATGACCAAAAACTCATAGTGTCCCTCATGACTGCGAAAGGCCATCTTGGGAATGTATGACTCTTTCATACATATCTGGTGATAGCCCGAGTGAAGATCAAGTTTAGTAAAGAATTGGGCACCACTCAATTCATCCAGGAGGTCATCAATGACAGGAATGGGAAATTTGTCTTTA
>JZKD02S2227986.1:51786-65029 GCA_000966675.3 Picea glauca
AATCAAACCAAACCATTTACATCAATGACATATGATCCAACAATCTCCCAAGTAATCAAACCTATTGGCATCAATGACAAACCATTGGCATCAATGACAACATGATCCAACACAACAGTAGTACTCGACCCAATATCTCAGGGCACTAACTAAGGAGGATAGACCGTATCCTTAGCCGTACTACCCGACTACCTAGGTACTAGAGAGTATCTTCCCCAGTGTTGTTCTTGGTGACACTATAGTCGTCCAACGGCTGATAGGTTTATCTAAAGAGGGCTTTAGGAAATCTAGGTCGATTCGTACACAGGTGCTATCTGATGTACTACCACTCGAAGGGTTACCAACAAGTGTTACAATGGTGGCCAAAATATGTGCGCTTAAGAACCGCTTGTATTTCCTGCTTGTATGAATCCCTCAACCACAGGTTTATGCCCGTAATGATAGATCTCAGTGGATTAAAGATGTCGAAATACATCTGTACCCTGAAAAAAAAAATCCCACAATTTCTACCAAGGAAAGTGCTCTAATACCACTTGCAAGATACTAGATATAATAAAAATGCATAACAGAAATAAAATGCTAGAAATGGTAGAATAACAATAATATAACTAGCATAATCTCCACAATAACACAGAAATGATATAAGAAAAACAACAGAAATAACACTTAGATTCAAAAAGCAATGTTCACGAGCCTCTTCGAGGGGGCAACCTCCAGTGGAGCAGCGCTCTGTTACAATAATCTTCAAGCTAGGGTTTTCATACCCTCGAACCTTATTTATACTAAATATATCTATCAAGAGAAGCATCTAGAGGAAGATCCTTCTAGAAGCGAAAGCTTCTATTAGGTATTCTTACATCCGCCTTATTCTATTTTATTGAAAGGCCTTATTAATATTGAACTTTATTACATTCGAATATATTGATCTACCTCTCTGCGGGTTAGGACCCTAACAGTACCCTCCAGGATAGAGGTCTTGAGGTGACTTTCAGAGGCACTGAGGTACTCATTCATCCTCAGGGGACTTCTCTTGCCTCAGGACAAGTGATTGGAGTGAGGTATGGGAAATTGTTTAGATTTCTTTTTCGCCCTCTTCATGCATTGGCAACGAGAAGCGACAGAAACATATAGATATGTGAGTTATGGATCGTAGGATGGGCCACCTACATAATTGATCTCTCGAAGGACTGAGAGAGGTTGTGGCCGGAGTACCACAGATCAGTCTAGAGCATCAGGATGTTTGTAGATGGTGTGTGCTTGGTAAGTTTACCAAGGCCTCGTTCCCCAAGAGTGACACTGGGTCAGCTGGGATACTAGATTTAGTACATAGGGATGTGTGTGGGCCCATGACTCTAAAGTACTTGATTGATTGTGAGTACTATCTCACATTCATTGATGACTACTCAAGGAATACTTGGATCTATTTCTTGAAGGCCAAGAGTGAGGTCTTCAAATGGTTCCAAGAGTTCAGAGCTCTTGTGGAGAACCAATCTGGAAAGAGGATCAAAGTCTTGCGGTCGGATAATGGGTGTGAGTGATATAGCAGGAAAACCCCTCTATGGACTACACAAAGGGTCTAAAGTGTAGGCAGAGCTAACCATCTAAAGTCTCCTACTTTTTATCACTATCCCAACATTACCTCACAAGCATAGATAAAAGACAAGAGAGAGGGATCCGGTAGGCCTACCTTAAAATCCGCATCCGATGTCGATCCCTTTGCACTTGGTTGTTTCCTGACTACAAATATCCTCCCAAGGATGACCTGCATTCACAAAAATACAAACAAGAAACTACAAGCATGCATTCTACATATGGATTATTGGGTTAAACATCATAAACAAGAAATATAAACAAATCATATAAGTTTAAGATGTCATTTGGCGGGACAAAAAAATTACTTCTTTATATTAATCTCACTAAAGTCACTTACAACATGAGACCGACACTGCTCCTTCAACTTGGTCCTGGGCTCCTCTTCACCATGCACCATCTGCTTCCACATCTTCTTCTCCTCTTTAGTTCTCTCTCAGGGAAATAGTAAGGGCTTTGCAATTGGGGCAAAGGGGGATTGATGAAATGGGTAGAGTTTCTTTTCTATCATGCTTCCCCTTGCAATGGGACCCCAATCCCTTATTTTATAGGAAAAAAGGGACAGCAATGGTTGGGGTGACTGGATATGGGCAGTCAAACGGTTAAGTAACGGCCCAGAAACTAGTATCCTATGAAAATTTCCACATTTCGCGATATTCTGTGAGTGTACACGGGTTGTAGTGGCTCAACAAGTATGTGTATGTGGGAAGTAATGGTGCAGGGTGTGTACACCTTCAAAATTATGGTTTTTAGAAGAGTTGTTCAATAATGTCTTGGTAAAGATAGAAAGTTAGATGGACTGATGTCAGGTATGCATGTCATGTGCAATTTAAGGTTATAATAGATGCCCACTAATGTGTGAGGTCAGAACAACATCTGATGGCCAAAATAAATTACAAATATTCACCACTGTGTGATGTGAGTGAGCCCAGGGACTAGAGTTCAGAAGTTTCCATCTACAAAAATAACAATTTGTCTCACCAAGGTGGGCATACCCGTGTTTGGGATGAAATAAAATCATGGCTGCCAATCAAATACACTGCGTATACATGTCATATAACTATATAAAATGTAGCCATGAGAAGTACACAGAGGTCTTCAGAGCTCGAGAAACAAATTCAAAATCTTCAAGACTTGGGTAGGAGTGTAATATGAGTGTATGACTTCACTACCCAGAGGTCTTCGACGGCTCATCAGGAACAGACAAGAGGATCTTGATGATCAATCATATAACTTCATTGATTTTGATCAAGGACTTGATTGGTATTTTGGGATGGTCAGGCATGAGGACAAGAGACAAACTATAGAATGGATGACTCAAGTTTAGTAAGACTTCCCTTGAACAAAATCACGACAAAAGATGAGACTCAGGGAGCATGGAATTGACACAAGTTCATGAGGCAGGAGGCAACACAAACTCTCTAAATGTTTAGAAGGGTAACCAAACAGAGGAGGACACAAATCTATGTAGAGAGAACATATTCCTAAGGTCATATTGAATCCTAGATCTTGGAGAACAAATGAAAGGATGAGCTTTTTCCAAGGGAGACTCATTGTGCTGTCAAGAAAAAAAAAATACTTTTCCCTTCCTCTTTTTGGGGTATGTTTGATTTTTTTGTCTTTTTCAATAATTGTGGAAAGTTTTGAAAAAGAATAAAGAATGATACGTTACAAAGGAGGATCRAATGTCGCAGAMATACTAATTCYAAGTGTAASGAACACATTGATGCTCAGAGAAAGGGGACATATGCAGGAAAAGGACACTTGGGAAAAATCCTCCATGGGTCAAGGTGTCAAGATGCAAAGGCAAAGTGCTACAAAGTTTGCATAGGAGGCATGCTTTAGATGGTTCAGTTGAGAGAAACATGGAGCCGACATTATGCCAAAGACGAAGGAATGCAAATGCGATTAATAAGACACAATGATAACATTCTTCGATGTTATTTTAACGAGACCAGAGAAGGTAAGCTCGATGGTTTTTCATTTTTAGAGAGTCTGAAAAAACGTAAAAGGAGACTCCACTGGGGTGCCTTTTTCGAAGGTAGTCTAGTCGGCTCAAAAAAAGGGGTAAAATAGCACCGAATAGACATCTATTCAAAATTATTTTAACGAGTGTGACAGAGACAATATCACTCGACAATATTTTCATTTTTAAGGAGTCTGAAAAGAGCTTAATTATGGACTTTGTGAGGGGTGTTCTTCTTGGCCAATTTAATGAGTGTGACAAAGACAATATCACTCGACAATCTTTTCAATTTTAGGGAGTATGAAAAGAGCTTAACTATGGAATCCGTGGGGGGTTCCTTTTTCATAAGTTTAGTCCCTGAGGCCCGAAAAAGGGTTAAATATATACCTAAGAATATTGTTCTAGAGAATCGAGGCTCCTAGAGTATACCTTTGTTCGTAATTTTGACCATCCAAACTGAAAAAGGGGTAAACTACCGTCGGACAGACGTGCCTTCAAATTTCAATTTAGTGAGCGTGAAGGGAAACAAGATCATTCGAAAATATTTTCATGTTTAGAGTGTCTGAAAAGAGATTAAAAGAAGATTCGTTGTGTTTTGGGAGTCCCGAGGGTGAGGTCAAGAGTGATAATGAATCAATGCAAGTGAGGCTCATACTCGTAATCAGGAAAAACTAATTAGGACCCCCGAACCTATAGTCATTAGTGACGACATGGACACCAAAAAGCAACCAGGATCTACCTAGGGCATCCATGTACAAGTAGGCTCTACCACTAAATTACAACACTTCTAGAGAAAAAGTGAGGGTTCTGTGTCACAATTCGGTGTGATCTATCTTATGGCAAAGAGAAAAATATAATGATGTGCAACAAGTGAAGGTGGAATCCTATCTTACATGCACAAAGTTGGAAAACTGAATTTTTACCAAAAGACCTTTAAAATCGAGCCAACTCTCAAAAAACTTCCCAAGACCCAAAGTAACACTTGTCGTAACATCCACTAAGAAACTCAAGAACCATAGTAAATGATTTTCAAGCTAGAAAAAATGGCAAAAGGGTCCAAAAAATGACAAAAAGGGGCCAAAATGTCTATAAATAGAAAGTTTTAAGCTCATTATCACCATTGTAATTTGAGAATTGACCAAAAGTCAAAAAACACCCCTTTTCCGAAATAGTTGATTCCAGGAGCTTCAGTGGATGAAACGAACTTTCGTTTGGACCAAGTAAGTACATACTAACCTCCCTTGCATTTCCATCTTCCATTTTTTCATTTCTTTTGGTTTTTGGGGGGAGTGCTAACCTTTAAAGAGGTTGGCCCTGCGTGTATGTGGGTTGTCCAAGCATAGCCCGTGTGTACACATGGGTAGAAGAGAAGCTTCCCACGTGTACATGCGACTGTACCCAAGACAACCCACGTACACCCTCAATAAGTGGGAAAAACAAGGGAATGCAAGAGCTAACTCTCCATTTCTTTGTGTTTGTAGGATGTATGTGCACTGGAGAGAGAGGGAGCATGAGGAAATTTATTTTTTGGTCTCCGAGGACCCTGATGCTATCATTGTTTTGTCACAATGCAGGTTTCTAAAGTTCTTCCAGTGTCCATTTATGAGGGAACAACCCAGGTTGCTAAATGCATCGATAGATTACTGATATCCTAACGTAGAGGCATTCATGCTCGAGGGGTAGTCTTTGACTCCAATGACTAAGGAAATTTACTTTCTGACTGGTCTCTCGAGGAGAGGGGATCCATTCAACTTGCGCACTTTTCCCCCTGGGCCACACAACATCAAGGATTTAATTGGACTCCATTGCGAGGATGGTACTAAGAAAGTAGGTTCTCAGGTGCCTATTCATAAGACCAGCAACCTATCACTCAAAGTGATAGTTTTACTTATTGGGCGGATCACTGGATCCGCAAATTTACATCAGGCTTCTTAGGAACACATGCATTTTGCGGTGTAATGCTTAAATGCACAAATTTTCGACTGGAGTACCACCACGATGGATTGCATGAAGAGACAGCTGACAGGGTGTCGGAAACGAGAGCACTGTAAATTCGGGTTTGGGACCATTTTGTGCTCCTTTTTCTTTGAGAAGGTACCCAGGCTTAGTCCTCGAGAGACTATATGAGGGCACAGGCCACTCTCCCTGTGCTATGTAGATGGGAGGCATTGTTTCCATGACAGGGTGGGGGGAGGACCATTGAGGCCTTTAATGACCACTTTTTTGACTGGTGGTCACGATAGATTCTGACAATAGAGGACTACCCCTATGCCAGGATTAATTTTTCCAGAGATCCTGACATGCTTGTACCTCCTAGAGCGAAGTGAGGAGAGATGGGTAAGTTTTCTTTTCAAATTTATTTGATTTTTATGTATTTTCATATATTCCATTTTTTTGTATACCATAATATCTGACACTTACATATCCGTTATGTATAGATGTGGGGCCAGTGCATCCAACAGAATTCTCAAGTACTAGGCGGATTCCTCGACCAGAGGCAGGACCAACTAGAGTTGTCGGACCAGCAACAGTAGCAGGGGGGCCTCCAGCCGGAGAGGCTAAGAGAGTATTGAGATGGATAGAGCGAAACCTTACCACTCTCACTGGTACAGTCCCTATGGTGGAGATCGAGGATCTCCCACCGTCAATGCAACCTCACATAGTTGGGGTGCCACAGACCTAGGTCCAACTTTTTCAACATTTGGTGAATGTTGTTGTTCACTATGGTAGGGCCAACAAGCCCTGCCCTTAGCTAGGCTAGACTAATTACGTGCTGAGAGCACCTTTTGTATATTTTTGAGGTCATAAGCCCTATGACTCTGACTCAACATATTTTTTAGGTGCTTGCGCCCACTCATGTACTCTGATATTTTTTGATAAATATATGGATATTTTTCATCTTTTTTATGTCTTATGGATTACATCTATTTTACAAATGTATTTACATGTGCTTGTGTGTGATTTTTCTTACATGTGTGAAATATGCCAATCTAATACATGATTAGCTGGATTATCTATGATTTGATTCAATCTCCTAGGAACATGGATATACGTAATGTAATCAAAACTTCATTCTAAGAGACGTACCCTTAGGAACTGTCAGTGTAGTGTAGGATCGTAAACGCAGTAAACCCCATTTATTGAGACACAACCAGTTGAGCATCTAAGTAGACCCAGAGGTGAGAGATATCATGCGACAGAGCGTCATGAAGAAACTCTAAGACTGTTTTGTATTCAACGACATTGTTTGTGGCGTCACCTAAACAAATACCTCTTGAATATAGAAATTGGCCCTGAGGTGTGAAAATCACACAAGTTGCGGAAGCAAGACTTCAAGTGTGTTGGCTAGCGTTGTTTGTAAACCCAACAAACACCTTTGATTCACTTGACATCTTCCATAGTAAAAAATATGACATAAAAAAGGACATGTCCATAAAAAAAAGATGAAAAACTAAAAAGAGAATGTACAGGACTCTACATATGTTACAAGAAGTCACCCAAGGTGACCCACCTACGGGTAATACTTCTTGAGGTAGACCCATTTCTAGGATTCGCCAAATCATTTCTCTCAAAAACCACCAGACGATAAGCATCCTTCTTTATAACCTCCTTCATGATGAAAGGTCTGAACCACATGGGTTTGAACTTGCCTTCCCCCAAAGGGTCCTTATCTTGGTCATAGACTAAGACAAGGTCACCTTCAGAGAAAATTCGAGGATGAACAAACCGATCATACTAACACTTGAATTTATGTTTGTGAGCCTCATTAACCGAGGATGCATCCCAACACTTCTCATCGAGCTACTCAAGATATAATAAATGCTCTTCAAGTGGTGAAGTGTCTGGCAATAACTGTACTGCCAACTTTAGAGAGGGGATATGACACTCTATAGGCAAGACTGCTTCTAGCCCGTAAACGAGTTGAAAAGGTGATAAATCAGTTGTAGTCTTAACAGATGTTCGGTAGGCCCATAATGCTGAGTACAACATCAAATTCCGATTTGACCTAGCCGAATTGATCATTCGTTGTAAGATAGTCTTAAGGGATTTATTCACAACTTCCACCTGACCATTCTCTTGTGGGTAGTAGGGTGATGAATTTTCTTGCCTTAACCTGAGCTTTAATCTTAACTCAAACATAATTTTGTTCAAAAAGTGACTGCCATGGTCAGTGACAATCTCTCTCGGTATGTCAAACCTTGCTATTATTTGGTTAAACAAAAAGAGAGTTGTGGTCTTGGCATCATTTTTAAACATTGGCATAGCTTCAACCCACTTCGTGAAGTAGTCTACTACTATGATGATATAATGGTGCCCCTTGTGGAACAAAGGTTGCATGTAGCGTAATCAATCACTCACTTGGTAAAGGGACCAACTATGATGACAGGAAACATGGGAGCAGGATGTGCCCTCATCTTTCGAGAGAAGATCTGACACGGGTGGCACTTCTTGACCAATTCAACACAATATTTGATTAATGTTGTCCAAAAGTAATCGGCTCGTAGAATCTTTTGCTCTATTGCTAATCCAAACAAATGATTGACACATGCTCTAGTGTGGAAATCGTTAATCACTATTTTTTCTTTTTCATGGGTGAGACACCGGCGAAGGATGCAATATACACCTCAATGATACAGAGTTTCCTCGAGTATGCAATATGTTAACACTCATCACGAGAAGAAGAGGTAGGGTACTTCAAAGTCTGGAGATAGACTAGTATATCTGGATACTAGGGGTCCAAATACGTGATCAGAAACATGTCTCCTTTGATAGGCAACTCTTCAAGTATAACATCACCAGATTCGACCGGAAGTCCCGAAATGAGTTCCGCAAAGACCAACAACTTTTTGGATTTCACTAAAATAAAATCCAAGTCAAATTCCTAGAGGATAAATATCCATATACTGATATTTCCACCAATTACACGTCGTGTCATCACGTATTGAAATAGATTCACAATGACAATGATGGTGGTCTTGTGAAACAAGATGTAATGACAGAACCATTGGATAGCATGAACTGCTACCAATGCAAGTTTTTCAATGTGGGAATAATTGAGTTCTAGTCTAACCAAACCTCGACTTAGGTAATAAATCACATATTCTGAGAGAAAATCATCCTCTTGAACCAAGACCATATTGATGGTTGACTCCACAACAACCAAGTACAATAATAAATCTTTATTATAATTGGGTGGCCGAAGCAGAGGGGTGGATGTGAGGGCGAGTTTCAACACTTCAAAAGAGATTTGAGTGGCTTCGTCCCAATGAAAAGGAACATCCTTATTTAGTAAATGCATAAAACCCTTTGTGATCTTGGCATAGTTCGTGATGAATGCCGTAAAAAGTTTGCTTTTCCCTGTAGACTCTGAAGATGAGGAATTGTGCATGGGGGAGGCAACTAAACTATCACCTCAACCTTTAGAGGATCGACCATGATCCCTGTTGTCGAAACTATAACACCTAGAAGATGACCCGATGTGACACAAAAACTGCATTTTTTTGTATTCAAGCAGATCTGGTAGTAGAGACATCGCTCAAAGATAAGTCGAAGGTGTGCGGGATGATCAACTCTCTTGCGAGATCGTGATGCTAAATCATCGAGATAAGCCTCGACTATCTGTTTGAGGTCATGGAAAGAAAATTACATGGCTCACTGAAACATAGCTCCAACATTTTTCAGACCAAAAGGAATCTTCTGGTAAGCGAATGTACCCCACGGACAAATGAAAGTGGTTTTGCGTTGGTCTTCGGGCTTGATCTGTATCTGATTGTATCCTGAAAAACCATCCATGAAAGAAAAGGATTAACAACCTGCACATTCATCAACTATCTGGTCAATAAATGGCATGGGGAAATTGTTTTTTTCACAGGCCTTGTTCAAATCACAGAAGTCAATACATACGCGAATCATACCCTATTTTTTGTTGACTGGAATGGGATTTGACACCCATTGAGTCAATTGGATGGGGTATATGAAACTATCTTGGAGTATTTTCTCTATTTCAACCTTAATAGTTTCTGCTTTCCTAGGATTGACTGGACAAATCTTCTGTTAGACCAACTTAGCATCAATATATGTCATGATTTCATGTTCGATGATTCTTGGATCTATGCCTGGAATTTTCTCATAAGACCAAGAAAACACGTCGCATAATTATTTAAATAAATCTGTGTAGATTTGAATCTCCTCAAGGGAGGAGTTCGCTCCGACGAAGATATTCTCCACGACTCCAGGGATTCTGAAGATATCGATAGGTATCGTTTCAGCAATGTTTTCCATATTTCCTTTAACATAAACAATGTGTGTAGACAAAGAATTAATAGGACAAGCCTTATCTCCAGTCATAGTCAGAGTGAATTCACCTGCTTCAATTCTTCTTAACTATGGGAGGAGGTAAGATCGGTGATGAATATCATCCCAAGGTCTATCCAGACTAGTCATTTCCTCAATAATCACCTCGTCTGAGGGCAATACTAAGTCTAAAGAATCAGTATCGACGAGGGAACCTTGAGCCCATGTAGGCTCGAGAACCAGATCCAACTTCTCTGCAGGAGTCGAATTAGGGTCGGTGTAAGCTTGTTGAACTATAGAGTATGTAACTTCTACTGTGGACAAAGGCATGGCCATGCCATGGTTCCCTGTCCCTTCCATCATGGCTGATAGGGAAGGAAGAGTCCATCAATCATTAAAGTAAGTCGTGTGAAATGACAAGATTTGAAAGATTTCATCCCTAGGCTGATCGGGGACAACTGACATGTAATGGACATTACCAGTCAAAGGCGAGTAATTGAAAGTACCCATCAAAGGTGGGCACAAACCAACCCCTACGTTGATGATGTCGGGTTGAGGGTTATCAATCATGGGGACCGTAGATACCCCCCATGAAGGGTCAGGACGAGAGAGGGATAACTGATCAATGGTCACGATTCGGCCCTCATGTGGAAACAACAAGACTCAAAAAACTTTCATGACCACTTCTTGCATAGAGTAGGTCCAAATCCTTCCTAACAAGAGATTGTATTCGAGAGACGCATCGACCACTTCAACCTCGACACACATGGTCTTCCCCCTTAACTACATAGGGAAAGAGGGGACGATTCCATGTGGTCAGAACGAATGACCATCGAAAGCGGTAAGAAGAGTAGGTGACAGAGAAAAAACAGGTTGTCCAATGGCCTTGGAACACACCAAAGACATCATGCATGTCGAGGTGCCCTCATCAACCACTGTGCAAAAAATGTTCCGAGTAAAATTTTTCGTTGTGTAAGCCACTACTATCTAAAAAGCTACATGGTAAGGAAGACGAGGTTTTAAGTCAGTCATATCAAGCATGATCGTTCCTAGATTGAAAGTCTCAGCCGATCCTAACACAGCTAACAGAGCCTTTATTTGGGAAGGGAAACTCTGGAGGAATTCCAAAGCAGACATTACACAAGGGGTTTGTGACAAATCCTCCACCATAGAGTAGTTCTGGGCAGCCCTTGTGTTTGGGTTGTGGGAAGATTTATTGAATGCAACTTTGGGGATGTGTGTCATTGTTTCACCCAATGTATTCTCAATCTGGAGAGGAAGATGTGGGTTTTAGGCTTATTTACCCTTCTTAGAGGTGTTTGGCATTCCGTAGTCACATGTCTTAGTCATTATGTAACACTACCTTTCATCATATACACATTCGTGGATGCAGGATTACTTGAAGACAGAGGGGGTCCCTGACTAGTCCCTTCCATGCTTGAAGAGGCTTGAGATAAATTTTGCCCATGCAGAAATGGATTCGTTAAAACGATAGGTGGTTGTTGTGCGAATAACTTCTGGGTCTCCACAAACCGAGGGAACTAGTGAGTTAGATGGTATTCCTTGCAAAGATTACACAGATACTTCGAATTCTTCTTTTTAGTGTTGCCCTTGCCAGCATTATTGGTAGGTTTCTTATCCCATCTCTTATTTCCATCAATCTGTTGGGTGGCCTTTGGGTTTTTCGATTGCATAGTGTGTACATCTGACGTTTGAGTAGGGGGAGCAGCCGAACCAATGGTCTGGCTGGCCACTTTCTACTGTATTGACAATTGTTGGAATTTATTAGACAACTGACCAGTGGGCTTCATTTGTGATGAACCTACAATACCATTGGCATGTGGTCTAGATCTATGTCTGGCCTTGTCAAGTATCGACCATGGTGCATCTGGAAAAAATTCATAAAGTAAACCAGACTGAGAGTAAATCAGTTCTAGTTGTTGCACTCTCATTATCACTTCTTCCTCTGAAAAGTCCCCCGAGGTTGCGACATCTTTAAATAACTGAGGTACCAAAAAATTAAGGAACCACTCAAGCATGAATGTTGGTGGGACTGGAAATTTTATCAAACTCTTCCAACATCTCGATTCTCAAATGTGATCTGAGATATGGTCTTCTTTTGTCTTCTCAAAGTTGTCCATCAATTCGGTACTGACATCGTATCTCACAAGTAATTAGAAATGGTTTAAGTGTTAAGGTCCTAACCTGCACATAGGTAGATCAATGTATTCGGATGTAATAAAGGTCAATATTAATAAGACCTTTCAATAAAATAGAATAAAGCGGATGTAAGAAGACCTAATAGAAGCTTCCGCTTCTAGAAGGATCTTCCTCTAGATGCTTCTCTTATTAGACATATTTAGTATAAATAAGAGTCGAGGGTATGAAAACCCTAGCTTGGAGATTATTGTAACAGAGCGCTGCTCAACTGGAGGTTGCCCCCTTGAAGAAGCTTGTGAACATTGCTTTCTGAATCAAAGTGCTTTTCTATTGCTATTTCGCATATTATTTTTGTGTATTGTGAAGATTATGCTGGATATTTTACTGTTATTCTGCCATTTCTAGAATTTTATTTCTATTTTGCATATTTTATATATCTGGTATCTTGAAAGTGGTATCAGAGCACTTTCCTTGGCAGAAATTGTGGGTATTTGTTTTTCAGGGTAGAGACGTATTCCGACATCTTTAAGCCACAGAGATCTGTCGTTACACGCATAAACCCGTGGTTGTGGGATTCATACATGCAAGAAATATAAGTGGTTCTTAAGCACACATCTGTTGGCCACCCTTGTAACCCCTGTTGGTACCCCTTCGAGTGGTAGTGCATCAGACAACACCTATGTACGGATCGGCCTAGATTTCCTGAAGCCCTCTTTAGATAAACCTATTGGCCACCGGAATGCTATAGTGTCACCGAGAACAGCACTCGGGAAGATACTCTCTAGTACCTGGGTAGTCGGGTAGTACGGCTATGGGTACGGTCTATCCTCCTTAGTTAGTGCCCTGAGATATTGGGCCGAGTACTACTGTTGGACCCCCCACGTATATCAGAGAGCTATAGCATAGGGAAAACCATTGTCTGTAGAACCCTTGAATACCTAACCCTTGGGGAACATAAACAACAACATAAACAAATTAAACCGGCGAGATCTATTGACTCGCATATGTGTTTGAGTTGCTAAGTAAATACTCTCTGGTTCAGAATTTGGGGATTTCAGCACTGCAGCATTGGGAAGTCAAACATGAACTGACCACCCAGCTGGAATCTGTCTTTGCATCACTCTGCACCAAACTCAAGCTCCCTACCGATGACTCTTTTCCTGAGGCACATAAAAAAACTAAAGGTGAAACTTCTTCCCATTCCTTTCAACCCCATCACTTTCAAAGGGACAT